>OY747700.1:44736641-45011641 GCA_963556495.2 Valencia hispanica | reverse complement strand
ACACAGGGGTCGTCACACCAAGGCTTGTGGTTTATTCAGTAAAATGGTAATTTAGATCTATACCATGAGCAAGAAAAACATCCACCACTGCCCAATTTAGGTGAGCCAACTCCATGTTAAGCTGCTATTACAACCCTCTACTCACATTTGGATGAGCTCATTATACTGTATCTGAGAGCTGATTAATGAGGCAGTATAAATTACTGGTATTGTTACAGGCAAGTAAAAAGCCTCTCCTCGTGAGGGAATAACATGGAAATCAAGACAAGGTCTCTCTATTAAAACTCCATATTTATAAACCAACTATCTATTGGGCCACAGTAAAATAAATGCTAGCAGCTGCTTAGCGGTAAATACAAACAACCATATACACTACACTATTTATACTACAACGGCTTGGAGTTAAAGTCATAGGCATCCAGTGTAACTGATGTTTTCATAAAATTGGACAAATGACTGAATATGGATCAAACTTCTGATTGTCTTCTTATCTCACTACTCCTTGCTGAGTAGTTCAAATTCATGATGAGCCATATAAAGGGAGTTCTAAAAAGTAAAATTGCTAGTTGTTTGATTGCTAACGTGAAACTGAGATGTCCCTATCACATATGGTAACTAAAGCAAGACTAATTATTGTTTGTAAAGCTTTATTTTCTGTTTTGGTAGTTCATTATTTTTCTGACTGTTCAATAAATTATATATTATTATAATTAGTATTTATAATTATTACAATACAATTATTATAATATCATAAAATATTTAGGTCATTTTGAGCCAGCCAGAAGCAGAGATGCGCTGTGGAACGTGGTGACAGGAGACCAGTCTTTTTGGAAATGAAAACATCTGATGATTTTTTTTGTATGTAAACACAACATACCGGGTGCTACTAGGTTATGATAGCAACACTCTTCAGTATGGAAGTCGTCACTCAGGGAAGAAGTCTGAAAGTAAGCTATGTTAAGAATCAATTAGGCATTTGAAATAAAGCTTGAGGGAGCACAGAGGTGTAAGACACAAATAAAAAGATTTATTTCTGTATAATTTTAGAACATTTCAGCAAGATTGCTCTACTTCATCCTTTGAAATGCTCTATGTTAAGAACATGATGCATTTCAATTCCAACTTGGGGGAATACACAAAGGGACTGTTTTAATGAAGTTTTAAACGAATCGAACTCATGGTCACGGTCACAAAGAGATCCTCTCCCACACTGTGTGACATTGCCTCTGCTCCTTGTATATTTACTTAATGACAGATAAAGGGAGGAAGGGTTAAACATTCATTTTGATTGTTGTACTTGGAACTCCTCCTAGTAGATCTTAAAGAGAAATTTAAACTGGTTAAGATCAGTATCTGCATGTCGGCAAGTGGAGATCATAACTGGGCCAAAGAATTTTGATTAGTCCATCCATGGAAAAAGGATAATGGTTGGCTTCTTTGGAAAAAAAAATCTGGTTCCTGGACATTTTGACAATTAATACAAATTATATATGATCGCAAATATATTTTCACCTTCACACTTATATGTACAGTAGACATGAAGCAGGTTCTCTTCAAATTAACCAATATGGTTGTCACTCAGGTGATGAAAAAATATGCTAATCAAATCTAATTAAACCTTCGAAACCTCTATACTCTGAAACAGGGCGCAAGGTTTAGGTTATTTCAAGTAAATATGTCATGCTTTTAGAAGTATTAAGCACAAAGAATTTAGTTTACCAATACTAGGCAATTTAAAGGGTCAAAGTTGTTTAATTCTGACATCAATCCACTCTAGCAGCCTTAAGACTTGTTGTAAGAATCCTTTTTTGTTTTTTTCCTAAAGAAATATTTCTATTGACTATGGGTTTTTTTTTTTATCCAAAATTATCCTTTAGGTCCTTCACAAAACCAGCCAAACATCCACAGTAACTAAAACACATTCATGTAACCAAGAAATTGGAAATCTCTCTGTGACAAAATTTTCAGCCAGGACTGAGTCTTTCGGAGATGTCGTGAAGAGACCTGAGCTTCAAGTCTCAGCTATGTCTCTACATGCCAAAAACTAATAGAGTTTACATCAAAGATTTTCCACCTGCTGTGACAGGAGAGTAGATGGATACACACACACACACACACACACACACACACACACACACACACACACACACACACACACACACACACACACACACACTCACACACACTCCTAGTTCAGAAACCACTGCCCTCCTATTTCTTTCTTCCCTCCCACCCTGCTATTTCTCTCCCTCTGCTTCCCACCTCCAGTGGAGAATAGCAGGTTGGAGTGTCACCTTGTTCTGTGCACAGCGGCCTGTGGCTAGATGATGATTTATAGCAAGCAAAAAGCAGGAGGCTGCGAGATGAAGCCGGTGGATGGTCAGGTTCAGAATCACTTGTGGCGGTGTAGAAAGCAAACCAAGATGAATGAACATAGTCTTTGCATGTCAATCAAGATGTTCCTCTAAAGTAGATTTCAAAGCTATCTGCTAGCTCCAGGCCTTTCAATTTTTCTGTCTCTGGTATATTACTCCAAAACAGAATTAAATAGAAGAATCTTGGTTTTGGTGCAAAAGACATCGAGATAAATGTGGCTATTTTCATAATAATGTACAGAGAAAGTGTACAGAAGAAAGTGTACGTTTTCTGAGGTTGTACAGAAACAATTTAGCTCCATCTCGGTTTCTAGCACAACCAGCTGTGGGTAAATAAACCTTTGTTTTAACATCTCCCAAGATAGAGCCTGTCAACAAGCATAATGGCCTACTGTGTAGAAAACAATAAGGAAGAAAACCTCAGAGATACATACAAAGTCCATATGATGCTTATGGTGAACGATGGCTTTGACAGTCTTCATTGTTCTCCTAAACACATTTGTCAGCAAGGATCAGTGCACAAGGACACATGAATTTGTCATGTCAGATTAAATGGAGACAGCTCATTGTTTTTAATCTTAAAGCTATTTTAATGTGGTACTAATGATTAATAATGTCCAATCCAATTATTTTTGGGACCTAATTTTACAGTTTGACTGAGCATAAAGTATTAGCTAGACAAACCCAGTGCCTAACTCTCTGTACAGTATGAAGACGCCATGAGTCATACAGCGACAGATTGGGCTGAGCTCTCCATCTGAGTCCATTCATATGTCAGCGATATCACAGCCACATATTGTTACTCTGTTCTGTCATCTCCCAGTGAACATATTGAACACCACGCAAAAACTGGAACTCTGTCTGCTGACGTTCCAAAACCCTTATCATTTAATATTCCAACAGGCATATTAGAAACGTTTTGTATAAATTCCTTTTTATTGTTATCTTCTCTTGTTCAACATGTTCTTGTCATTTGCAGTGCCCATTCATATATTTCTTTTGGAGTTTGAAGTTTATAGTATGTTGACTGGAGTGTCGTGACGTGAAATAATGTCCGTATATAGATATTTCGAATGTAAGGGGGAAAATGTGGCTTTGAACCCCCCGTGCCCCCATCCATGCTCGAACCTCTACCCCTAAAATAGGTAAAACTTCCATTTTAGGGGAGTAAATGTTACACAGTTCCAATGAGAGAATATTTTATTTGGATTTCAAATCCTCGTAAGGTGAACCCCCACCGATGTTCAACCTGCTGTTACTTTAATCTCCCACCATTGTTAACCAAATTTACCGTAAACCAAACCTTTTCTGTGTCGAACCTGACCAAAATTGAGCTGATAATTAAATCTTGAGATTAGTTCACTTTTAGGTTTTCCTTTCAGAGCTTCTTAATTATTGTGAAGAGGGGTTAACCAAGGGGTTAATGCTCATCTTGTTTTGATATATTTTGCCTTTATTTCATAGTATAATTAATGTAAGGAAGTTTAACCAGCGGTTTTCCTAATAATGCTGAAGAATCTGATTCGTAGATTTTTTCAGCGGCTGTCATTTTGGAAGTCCCTTTAGCCAGACGGCAACTTCAGTGTCGCGTTTTCCACTTGAACAAGTTGTAAGCACATTTTAGGACATGTTAGCTGTTCAGATGAACCAGTGTTTCCATGTCACGAGGACATGTAGAACATATGCAACGGTCCAAAGTTATAAAACCAGTCATTAAAAACACTGCACCTCTTTTACTCTTGATTGATATAATTTCAGTGGAGAACAGAGCCTTCTTTGTCTTGTCGATGATGATTAATGGATATAAGTTGTGTGAGTTTGCTCTTGTTGTGTGTTGAACCAAAATAGTTAAAACAGGAAAACTTTTGGGAGGTAATAAGATGACAGTTATATGTCTATATCGTACAGGTCATGCATCATTTTCTGAGAAAAAGAAAAATAATAATCCCCTCTGCGCCAAATTGTACACTTGACACAATGCAGTGAGGCAAGTGTCATTCTCCTGGCAACTGTCAATCCCAGACTTATCCACTAGATTGTTAGACACTGAGGCACAATTTGTCACTCCAGAGATCATGGTTCCACTGTTCCAGAGTCCACCAGTGGAGTCAGGTGCTTAACAGTTCACTTGATGATATAAGACTTGGAATGAGCTGCTTGTACATGAAACCCATTTCATTCCATTTCATACGTATTGTTCCTGAGCTCATCTGATGGCTCCATGAAGTATAACAGTGTGTAGTTACTGGCTCTGCAGGAAGTTGGTAGCTTCTGTAAACTATGCACCTCAGATTTCGCAGTGATTTTACGTGGCTTTTCACTTTTATGGCTGACTTGATATCATTCCCAATCACTTGTACAGTTTTTTTTTTAACCAATGCCTATATGTTGAGCTTGGAATGTTTAGTAGCTAGGATATTTCAAGATTGGAGCTTTTGTACAGGTGGCATCCTAACTGCAATTCAATGAACTCCTGAGAGTGACCCATTCTTTCATACAGGTTTTTCTAAGTAGTCGGCATGCTGAACTGGTAGACAGGCTACATCTAAGGCCATGGAACTGATGGAAATATCTACATTCGGTAATTTAGGTGGGTAAGTCAATACCTTTTCAGCACAGTACCAATAACCAAGATGCTCAGCCAAGTTGTGAAGTTTACCTCAAGATTGACATCGTATGTTGCTCTGTATTTGTGAGATAGCACAAATCAGTCACCTGATGAGAGATTTAGGATTTAGAATTATTGATTGTAGAATGTGCATCAGATTAAACTAATTTACTGTATTTGAAGCCAATCAGCTTTGTTCTGACGAAATGAATCCAGTCCGAATTTTATTTTGATCATTTCCGCTCACAACAGCCAGAAAAAAATGCAGTACAACCCAATTTGCAGTAGAGACTGGGCTTGGGGAAAGCCACCCCACTCTGACTTGATTCACATTTCATCATACTGAGTAGGTGGAACTGTCCTCTATCTGGATATTTCAAAGCTCCACAAGTGGCCCAGTTCCCTGCATGTGGCAACAAAAGCGTCACCAAGCAGTAATGAATCAAATTAAGTGGAATGTCAGCTAGGCTAACAGAGCTCCCCTTTTCCCTTCAGCATGAAAAGAAATAGTTTCATGGCTCCAATTTGTCTCCTGCCCTCGCAGGAACATGTGTTTGCATTTTATCTATATAAAAAAAGAGAAATGAAAAATATATATATATATATATATATGCTTCTGGCAAAGATGTGATGAGTAGAAGAGAGGAAAAAAATCAATTGGAAATGTAAAATATGCATTCATTCTCCAGTCACAGGTAGATTGCGAGATTATAGAATAAGGCCTTTGCTTGGAGTGTGATCTCAACATAAGGACTAACATCATTGCACCTGATCTCGTTTTCTCATTCTTTTTTTTTCCTTTCCCCCAGAGTTTGAAGATTAAAGTGAAGGATTATGTGAAGGAAAACCGATACGTTACAGCAAAAGACGAAAAAGAGAAACAGGGCTGAGGTAGTGATGAGCATGACATGTAAAAGTGTAAAAGAAAAAGACAAACCAAAAAAGAGAGAGCAGTAATTTAAAGGAATAAATAGTTCCTTCACTTAGGCTTGTGAACAGTTGTAACAGATCTTACATGGATTCAGTGGGGAAGGGACAAAGTTCTACATTACAAAAAAAAGAAGCCAGCAAAGGCCTTTGGGTAGAAGAAGTAAACAGTCAACTTAGTTTTCTTCTCTGTTTAACCTCTAGCCAAGTTCTGCTTTTATAGTACATAAATAACACTTAATGTTTTTATGCCATTCGCCCAAAATATGATCTCTTTAGAGCATCACTGTGGGTTCCCCAGTTTGACTTTTTTTTTAAACGGAGGGTAAATAAGGTAACCTAACAATAAATTAGAAAAGCACTCAGAGAACGCAGACCTCTGCCAGGGCCACTCATCCCCCCATCCCCATGTTGTTATCTAATTGTACCTTTCGGTACTTTTCCAATAAAATGTATGTTAATGAGATGTATGGCTGTGTTCGTGCTGTCGCTGTGCTCTTTCGAGCAGAGAGGGGAAATTCGTGCATGCGGGATTAATTTGCTGTGCATATGCTCTAACCGTGGCGGGGCTGCTACAAGACGGGAGCTGCTTGTGAGCTCTCGGACACGGGAGAGGAGTGGAGGTTAGAACCACTGGTCGGTGGGTGGATACGCGTTTCATGTTGGATCAACCCCAAAATTTAATCAATTGTTCCTGGTCCCATTGTGGACATTTCCTGAAAATGTCATCGAAATTCATCGATAACCTTTTGAGGCATGCTGCTAACAAACAAAGACAAACAAACAAACAGACAGACTAGCCCTAAAACATTAAATGAATGGGACTTAAGTCCATTGGACTTAAAGCTGCTGTACGGAGTATTTGAGGGGGAGAGAGATTTTTTTGAATCTATCAAGGCCCCTCCCAAAATATCCCTTCCCCGCTCCCGCTAATCCCACCTCAACAATTATGGACACGAATCACCTGTGTTGTCACAGCGGGTCAAAGAGGAAAGCAGCGAGCGCTATCGAGCATCACCCGTTTGTATTTTCTTTTGGAAATTTTAGAGGTGAGCGACTTCTCCATGACTGACGCTCTCTTCCAACATGGCGACTGTAAACAGGGACGGCCTGTGTCCGCAGCCCGATCATCACAGGTTTGCGCAATGCGCATGTAAGTTGATTGACAGTCGACAAGGCGAAAACTCGAATTGTATTGGCTAAAAAAATGTGCCAGTCAGTGTGAAATGCATAGGGGTCTATGGGAGGAAGGGGGAACTTAGGAAAAATAACAAATGTTGTGGAGCACTAGCCTTTTATCATAGTATTGAACCACACTATCATTGTAAAGATATATAAAACTTTGATATATAAATGTGTTCTCTGGACTGCAGCTTTAATGGCTGATGGCATAATTATTAGGGCTGCATCATAAAAATAAACTCTCGTGCGATGGTCATCAAATTAATATTGCGATTAAGATTGTAGATATAAGCCTATTTTCTTCTTTCCTCTCATTCTCATCTGTGCTCTGTGAACTTTAGCATTTGAATCAATAGCATTTGTGTCCAGTGTGAGCATCTGTTGCTATAAGACTCAGTGCAACTGGCTGAATATTATATTAGCATGGACTCTTGAAATATATTAGCCAACAATTCTTTTGCCATATGAATATTGTACACACAGATATTGCGATGACGATATATTGGGCACCCTTAATCTTTATCTCTTTAGTGCAATCTTATTTGTGTAGGAAAAAGCAAATAGTGGGTGCAAAAAGGCTGTTGAAAGTCAAATGAAGAAAACTTAAGGAATTTGGTAGTGCAGGAAAGCTCTGACTTTGGATACATTTGAGAACTAATTACTTCACTTTGGCACAAAAACAAAGCTTAAGTGGGTAAGCAGTATTCCTGGGAACTTAAGCCTTGTCTTAATGAGATAAAACCACATTTTCTGAATCTTCTGTCTCAGTGAAAATACACATAGTAAACATACCTTTTTGTTCTTTTTTGTCATTAAGTTTGTATTAACTTGTTAACAGAATTATCTGTGGCAATTTCCTTTTGTTGCAGGGGAAAAAAGTGAATTACGTCATAGTGAGAGTCCCAAACTGCAATATTATGTTTATCTTTCTTTTCATTGAAGAAATTTGCTTCAAATTGAATAAAAGAGGTAGGATCTACCCTCATAAAGACAATGTCCACCCCAGAAAGAACTGCAAAACCACCTCACAAACAATGCTACACATTGATTTTCCAGCTACCATATTCCCACCATGAGGTCCAGTTCCCATTTACCAAAATGATTCAAAAGGAGCCGTTGAATTTTGCAAGCAGTGTGAAAGTCTATTTGCATCACTAGCTGGGAACCAGAAGGTGTATCCAATGTCTTTGGGGCACGGGGAGAAGATGAACAAGGGAAGCGGCACAAGACCGGCTCTATATATAGCAAGTAATCTGTCATCTCATTTTTGTCATCCCCCCCCCCCCCCCCCCCCCCCCCTCCGTCCCCTCATTTTTGCTTTGAGGAATGAGGGATTGATGTTCAGAAGATCAGAGAAGGTAAAGGGGGATTCATGAAGGCTTGGTGTGAGGAGAATAAGTAGGGTGCATGTATGTGTGTGTGTGTGTGTTGAAAGGAGAAAGGAAGGTGTGTGAGTAGAGCGATCGATCACTGCTGCTTTTGGAGACCCAGTTAGGGCTGGCTCAAGTCCAGCCCAAGTGCTTTGACTCTCACAAGCAAAAAAAAAAAAAAAAGACATCTGACAGTTTACTTTCAAAACAGTTTTCCACTGAATTTCATCCCGCACTGCAGAAATTCCATTTCCTCTCAATCTGCAACAGCACTTCCTCAAGTCAGACATTTCTGTAGTGGGTATTCTTTGGACGTCCTGTCAGCTGTGACAGGTCAGACTCCCTGACTGAGATCCCTCTGCCAGTTAGAGACAAATATGCTTTGTTCACGAGTGCACACACAGATTCTTCACACCTAACAGACACACGCATAGCAAAGATCTGTGAGGTTTTATGAAGCTCCAGTTTAAACGTGTTTCCTTTTGGCCACTGCAAAGCAGAGATGAAGAAATGGATAAAGTTAGAGAAAGGGCACAAAGGGAGGTATATCAAGAAGGAGGTGGAAGAAGTAAACAATAGAAAAATAGATAGAGAAATAAAAGAAAGCAGGTTGAGATTTCTCTGCAAACTTTGCATGTTTCATTGGAAAGGATAGTGGGTCATATAATGATCAATACATTAACAAACAACTGAATAATTGTAAAGGTTAAAATGCTTCATCACTGTATGTGATCGGAAACCTTGAGAATGAACTCTGTCGTTAAAGGATGTGGACACACCTCGTGAGGAAAGTCCTTAACTAAATAATTTTTTTTACTGTAGTAGGATAGAATCAATAAATATTTAGAAAACTCTAAGCTTTGACATTTTAACTTTATTGCACATTTATTGAGTGGGGAAAATCCTACATTTAGAAATATATTTTTCACGAATTAAATGTATTATAATTATCAAAACCTCAGCTGTTAATATTTTGTACAACCCTCTCTCTTTCCAACAGGACAGCCATTTGGTCTTCACCGATGACATTTTACACGGTTGGATCTTATAGAGAGAGAGTGATCTTTGACCTTTCCTCTTTGCTTAAGCTCCCTCTTTTGTCCTGGATCCTCTTGTATGCTCTCTTCTTTTCAGTTCAGTCCGAAGGTTTTCAGTGAACTTGGCGACTGAGATGGCCATGGATGATGTTATATTAGGATCATTATAGACCTACTGCTAAAAAAAAAAAAACCCAGTGTAAATCCATTTTGAGTTTATTGGTAGATTTTTATCATAAAGTCTCCTGGTTAGTCAAAAGAAATCATGATGCCATGTAGTCCAACAAAGTTTCCAGCATCACAGATCCTCCCTCATACAGTACCTAACAGTGGGCAAGAAGAACCTTTCCACATGACATTCCTTTGCATTAAGCCAAACTCACCTGGGGAGGATATTGCCAAAGACAGTCAGCCTTAGACTCATGTGACAAAAGTGCAAGGTTTTAGTTAAACTTCTAGTAGATTTTTGTGAACTCCACATGTTTAAATGACTTTTTTCTGGCATACCTTCCAAGCCACTGGTTGTTGTCCATTAACTTCCAATGGTTACTTTGGAGACTTAAAGGCCTAAGATGCCTCGCCTTACTGCAAGTTAGGATATTTTTCCCCTCTCTTACAATCATCCTGACTGTGGGTGGCAGCAAAATAAACAGGAGTCTCCGTCCAGCCTTTGTGCCACTTGTGCCTCTGTGTTACATCATATGTATACCCAGAGAAACAGGAAGTTGTGTATTGCCAATAAAAAGTTCCATGACACTGTGTCAAAGCTGGAGAATATAAATGTGAATCAAAATAAAATTATTTTATTGGAACTGGAATGGGGTGCCAATAATTATATCTTCAGTTTTGCTCCTACTTTTTTTTTTGAATATTGTTTTGATAAAAATTATGTACTGTGCTGTGGAAAAAGTATTGGACCTCTTAGAGTTTTTCTCTTTTGCTTTTTTGATATACTTAATTGTTTTAAATATTCCAATAAATGTAGAATCAGTGAATAATAACTTGAGTACATAGAAAATTGAGGTTTCAAATAATTTTATGACCCAACACAGCTCTAGGTATTGCCCAAATTTTTTAATTAGAATTTAACATGTGTTTCCACTCTGTGAGGTCAATAAATTCTATTCTATTCTATTCTATTCTATTCTATTCTATTCTATTCTATTCTAAAGAGTGATTAACCAGATTTTGTGAAAGCTGACTTTGATTATACTAGTCGCATCCAATCCTGATTTTTACCAAAGCTGTAGAATCAAGAAATCACCTAAAAAGAACATGTCAGCCAGATAGCATGAAGCAGGCTAAAATATCTCTAAAGCAGCACATCACCCCCAGATGCAATCAATTCAAGATCAGTTGAGAAACAACGTTGCTGGCATCTCTCGTTCAGGAAAAGGTGAAGCTATTTCTAAGGCTTTGTGATTCTAACAAACCATAGTGAGGGACATTATCCACAAGTGGAAAAAACTTGGAACAGTCCCAAGAGGGGCAGTGTTAATGATTTAACAATAAGGATGAGACTGCAAAAATATGACATCCATTGGAGAGTACCAAGGTCAAAACCACTCCTGACCTAAAAAAAAAAAAGGACACAAAGGCTGGTCGTACACCATCCAATAAAAATCCTAATAATCCGCAAGACTTAAAAAAAGAAGAAGCATTGAGTGGACTGATGAGAGAAATGTGGAACTTTTTTAAAATGTGTTAGTCCAACAACATCGGACATAAAACTAACACAGTGTTTCTGCAAACTAACACCATACCGACAGTAAAGGATAGTGGTGGCACTGAAACAGCCTGGTGCAACTTTGCAACTTCTTCGTGATCTGAACATTTTGAAGTAATTGATGAAACCAGGAATTCTGCTCTCTCAGCTCAATTGGGTTAGACAATCAGACCATAATCACACCAGCTAGTCCACCTCTGGCTCAACACAAAATAAGAAAATAAAGGTTTGCAATGGCCCAGCCAAAATCCAAACTAAAATCCAATTAAGCTGCATTAGCTTATACAGCTCTTTGGAGCTGATTTAAAACAATTCAGCAAAGAATAGTAGGACAAAAATCCTCCCCTTTGCCACCAAGGGTAGCGCCACCAGTTATTAGGTTTATGGGTCAATTAATTTTTCACATACAATCAAGTTGGCTTGGATAGATTTTTTTACCCTAATAAATGAAATCATCATTTGAAAATTCTTATTGGATTTCATCAGGCTATCTTTGACCGATTTAAAAATCAGTTTGATGACGTGAAAGATTTAAGCTTGACAAAAAAGCAAAACCTAAACAAACATATAAGGGGGGGAAAAAAATACTTGTTTCCACAAACCTCTACTGAAATGAAAAGTTGCATTTTTATTTTATATTTTCAGTATGACATTATGCAACTGAAATAAAAGATTAATTTAGTTTGAGGTTTTATACACAGCTTTAACCAGGTGCCGTTATGTCTTGAGGGTGCTATACAGAAATGAGAAGGTTCATTAGACCAACTCTACCGTTCACTGAGGGCACAGTTAGCTTGGTAGTTCCAGCTAGAAACACTTTCTGTGAATAATTCAGAGAGGTGTAAATAAAATATATCCAGTGGCCTCCACCTAAAAAAACTGAAACAAGATATGTGCCATGCTGAGTAATGACTTCTTCTGTACTTGATGAGTTCAGTTGTGACAGGCAAGCAGCCTTAAAAAAAGACCATACCTCAAAATGTATTCACATTGATATTCAAGTAGGGGAGTGCTGCTTCATTTAAAACTGAATATTTTATTCGGAAATACAGTGAATTCGCCTTTGATAACGACACTAAACTATCTCACCAGATTTGCAAGAAAGTCATAAAAAGACAGGTTGAAATTATATTTGAAAGTGGAGCAGTAGGTGGGGAAACATATAGCCATAAAACAAGCCCATAATTAACCTTTAATATTCCCAGAATAACAGTCAATATCGGGACACTTATTGCTTTCTGCCACCGACAAGAGCAATACTTTCTGCATAATAGATTACTGCTAGCCTAGAAATCTAGACAGACCGTATCATTAGCAAACATTTTGCTCTGCAGGTTGGTCTAGCGATGCTCCATTCTAGACTCAGTAGCTCTACCATTGGCTCGGCTAAGTGTAGGCTGGGTTCAGTGGGCTTAGCACCATTACGGCACAGCGGCTCAGGAGCAGTCTGTTGTCACTACACCAGATATTCTGATGTTTTTCTGACAAAAACGACAGACGTCATTAATGTTGGAGTTGTTGTTGGACGCCATGACTGCCCCGTTCTTCTTTTTCTTCAACTGTGTATGGCGGACTGCCCCATTGACTGATTTCTGTTGCTATGAATACGTCCCTCTGATTGGTCTTAGTGCTGTCCAATTGCATACAGAAACATTTTTGAAAAACAACTGGAGATACTGCCCCTTAGACTGAGTTTGTCTACAGGTCGTGACCAGACTATATATTTATATTTAATAGGGTGGCTTGCCAGACTAGATTAATGATGCAAAATGGTAACAATGTGACACAAACCATCTCATAAACAAATTGCCTCATAAGCAGTGGGACAGTACACCATTTGGACATGTTACATATGAGACAAATAAGTCAGAGTGGCAAAGAGGATTCTCACTGAGGCAGACTGGGGGTGGCAAGGGCAAAGATTTAGAGCACTTGTAACGAGGCAGGAAAAGATGAATTGGCCACAATACACAGTTCTTACTCGAGTCCCCCACAGCGCGCTACAGCGTTAACACACTGCGGTGATGTAGTAGTCCCACTATGTGCCAAAACTACAATCGAGCCTGAGCAGAAATCAATACATGCTCCGGTCAATAACCCACTGTGGCGCCTGTGATTATGACAATCGCTTCAGGTGGCTGGAGTGTAGATCATATTGCTCAGGCTCAAGGGCATTGGTTGTGGTACTCAAAACCTTTATTCTTTTCCAAAAGGTCAGCCCGTAAGGAAACTGTCTCATTTAAACCTCTCCTCTTTGGATTTCGCAATTTATGCACTATTTGGATTTGATCTGGTTATGTGTGATCTTAAATTTCTGCCTGCATTCACATTGCAATACAAGCAGCTATCCAATTTAAAAAATAATTCAAATGCAGTGTGGAAATGTGACTAAAAAGGACTACAAATCTTGCATGTTTAGACATTTACTCCAAATATGCCTTGTTTAAGAAATCAACTTCCATCAAAGGATGCTTACACTTTTATTTTCTGAATGTTGTGTTTTGGTCTCTTTGCACTCTAGAACAAATGCCAGGGTTGAGAAACTTAAAAGATATCTCCTAGTTGAGCCCTAGGAGACTGACATCTGACAACAGCTGCACTTCCTCTTGACTCCCTCACTCTTTCACGCTCCTTCCCTTCCCTTCTCCCCTCCGTCAATCACAAATTGAAAAGCCCCCCCACACACCTCTCCTGCTAACCTACTAAATTACATATTCACATAAATTAACATTACTCCTATAGTTTCACAAACCCAGCTTTTATTTATTTTCATTTCCATACAACAAATAATTGTTCTGTGAAAAAAAAAGAACCTGGTGTCAGTATCAGTCACTCAGACAGACAGGCACTCTGTGTGATTTGTATCCTAAGCTTCCTCTCAGCTCCATTTTCTCTGACACAACACTTTCTAAATTAGCTGCCTGACACTAACCAGTGCCTGAGCCTGGGTGCTTGCTTACCAAAAATGTCTCCCTGACTTTTTGAAAACCTCTAATCGGGGCATCAAATAGATGTCAATATTTAAAGGTCGCAGAAAAACCTAAAAACTAAAATCTCCTTAAAGCAAGACAATTCAATTTAAGTGCTTAAAAGCCTAAATGCACACTTGGAACTATATGTTTTTTAAAACAAAGTCATCAGCCTTGTTCCACGGGTTTTTACTACGCACTGACCCAGTTGTTGCCACCTTTTGAACTCACCTCGCTCTATATCCAGCAGGTCTCAAACACTGAAAGGTCGGGTGATTAACGTTGCTGCTGTTGATGTTAATGAGCACGATGGCTCTTTTCCTGCCATTCTTGTAGCTGGCATCTGCCCACCTTACACATGCAGAGAGAAAACAGTGCTGAGCCTAGCTGGAGGGCAGAGTACAGACAACTAACATACTGTAGATTAATTAGAATAACAGCACACTCAAAGCTGCCTCCAACTTCATTAGCTCACTGTTACAGTGGATTCAGTGGTAGGTTTAAATAAAAGAAAAAAATCCCCCACACAGATATAGAAGACAATTAAAACCACTCAAGACCTCTGCATTATACAGTTCTTCATTTTTATTATTTTGTTTTTTAGGACAGCAACAACAAAACATATCACACCTGAAATCGAATCTCCCCTATTGCTCCTGTTTATTTAAAGCAACACTATTTCAAAGACCCTTGTGATGTTACATCGACTTACAATAGGTTGAATGATACGCATGCCATAGCCTGACGGGGTCTGTATCGCTTTTACTGGCACTACGTAACTTCGGGGTGCGGGTAGTAACCTGTGCACAAAAAAAAACTACAAAATTCGACTGCTGCTGTACGGCACACCTCATTTCCGCCCCCCCCCCACGTCAGCCAAACAAGCATTTGTTTGCTGGCAAATCCATTTTTCAACTTTACAGATTCATCTATGGTAGCTTGATATTATAATATTGACGATTATGGCTATTAGGCTACCACAATAACCTGAATCGAATTAGCTTATCCATTATGTAAAACAGTAGCCAATAGGCTGCTATAGTGACGCTGGCTTGTAAACGTGAGCTACACGATCTTTTGGCGTTTGAAGAAAAAAAACATGAAATTGTATTCATATGTACGCTGGCGTAGAGGTGTCAGCCATATAAAAAAGAAATTAGACCGTATCAAGTTATAACATGATAGTTTATTGTAAAAACGTGAAAACAAAGTGAAACTATCACGTTATAACGTGATAGTTTGATAGTTGGCCAACTAGAAAAACCCTCTGAGAGCGCAGACCTCCGCCAAGGAAGCTCTGCCCCCCCCACCTTATGTTGTGATCTATTTGTAACTTTCTTAAATTCAATTCAGCTTATTTATATAGCGCCAATTCACAACACGTCACCCCAAGGCACT
The DNA here is from genome assembly GCA_963556495.2 of Valencia hispanica. NCBI lineage: Eukaryota > Metazoa > Chordata > Actinopteri > Cyprinodontiformes > Valenciidae > Valencia > Valencia hispanica. The sequence goes on along the minus strand of OY747700.1, from coordinate 44,996,049 downwards.
TTACAAGAAAAGCCATTTAAATTCAATCACACAAACATTTTAATTAATCCAATTATGATTATTTAATTTCATTATTCCAAGTGGTTTAAAAGTTTTTATTCTAACTTTTTTTTTTTGATTCCTTGACCATGAAAACATACCTTTAGCAGCTGGATTGACACTGATATCATTATTAGTTCAGTAGTCATTCACGTAAATCCCTTTTTCGGTAATGGCGGCACTGCCAAATTCAAATCACTGGTTCCTGGTTGCAGACATTTCCTGAAAATTTCATCGAAATCCACTAATAACTTTTTGAGTTATGTTGCTAACTATCAAGCAGACAAATAAACCCGGGTGAAAATATAACCTCCTTGAGGGAAGTTTCCTCTGTCCATATGGACAGTAAGAGTGCAAATTTAAAGCAGTTCAACTTTCTATTGGTACAGTAAAGTCTAAAACTATTCATACCCCGGGCATAGTTGGATTTCAGATAATTTTCTTTCAAGTTTGTTTCTGGTGTGGAGAGAGACACCTCTCTGAAGATAAAAAAACATTGTAAAGGGACTATATATTCAGAAAAAAAATATTTATTGAAAATTGACATGTCATATTAGAGCTAACCCCTTTCCACTAATCAATGGAAAAATCCTTATTGGCATTGCAGGAATCAGTCCCTTCTTATAACTGTTGACCAGCTTTTTGCATGTTTCCTGTTGTGACTATGTATCATTTTCACAACATAGATGACAGAATTTACGTCTACATGCTTGTGTCAAGTAAGACGCAACTATGAGACAGTGCAAGGACAAGTTAATTTACAGTGGTCATCTGATCACACAGAGGCCCCCTCACTAACAACGTGGCTTGGGCTGATAATTGAAAGCAATGTTTGCTTCAACTTTAATAGGATTATAAGATAAATTCCTCTGAACTGTCATATGAAAGGCAAGATGACTCGGGAGTATTCTTAACTATGGAATAACATGTCAAGTCCTCTGTGGTAACAACCATCTTTTAGTACAGTAGTGATCTGTTTGGAAAGGTGCCTCTCTTTCATTCTGCAAAAGAATTTACAATTTTGACCTGTGTCTGAGTCTCAAATAAAGTTTTCGCAATCTTGGTGAAAGCAAGAGCAGAAAGTGGAGGTAAGCAGCAAGACAAAGTCGGTGAGAGTGAGGAAAGTTGGACACAAATGAGTGACCGTCAGTCATGGAGGTCTTGACATTTAAGTCTTTCTCTGAAGACAGCAGTACACAGCAACGCACTTCCATGGTGACCAAACTCAATGTGGGACTAAATAACCAGAGAAAGACACAACGCATTCTTTAGCTGGACAAAAGTTTTAAGAGTGACAAGGGATTCTTTGTGCTACAGGGCAGTGTGATGTGTGGAAAGCAAGAGTATATATGGGTTTCTGTTGGCAGAAATAATGGCTCCATCTGTTTGTGCTCAAGGGGTAATACCAGACTCCAACTGCATAATACACATCACCTTATACCAGGACCCCCTGACATCGCATACCCAACTCAATCCAATGTGTTGGATAAATACATTGAAAATTGAGAATAGAATAGAATAGAAAAGAATAGAATCATTTATTTGTCCCTCTTGCAAATTATGTAAACATTTGAAAAGACTAGAAGGAATGTAAACAGCTCACTCTGTTTGTTGGGGCAGTGGTGATTGTACAGTCTAATACACAATGTATAATAAATTGTTACTTTTTTCACAGATATACCAAAGTATGGCTATACCTTATACAGTAATGTGAACAAAAGAGGGGAAAATAAAAGAAATTGTTAATAAAGACTTTTGTTTATGAGTCTCAGGTTGCCTAAAGCCTTAACAGAATATCAGTAAGAGAGACCCTGGGATTGAAAATGGTTGTTTTAGTCTGACCAGATAGTTTTAGGAAGGTACAAAACAATATCTTGATAATGAAGGTTGTAAACAAACAAACAATCCCATGAGTTGTTTTTTTTTAAGTCTCTTTTAACACTCAATGAGATTTATTGTTACATGTTGGACTTTTTAGTAGATTTTAAAATATTTTAAGGAATATCCAATATGTTAATGTCCAATTTAATCTCTGTCTTTATTCCAGTTTCTCTGCCATTTTTGCTGCATCACTTTTTTAGTGAGATTTTTTTTTTACTAAAATACTTTGAAAGTGGTGAAAGTTAAACAGATTGCTACACCTCACAGCAGTTTGAAAATATTGCATTGTCCATTTTAAATTCTCACCTTTTTTTTATTTTTCAAGAAATGCAATGTAACTGTAGAAGTCATAGTAGCTTCAAGGTTTCATCTATTCAATCAATTCAATTCAGTTTATTTATATAGCGCCAATTCACAACAGATGTCATCTCAAGGCACTTAACAAGAAGTCATTTCAATACATTTATACAAACATTCCAATCAGTTAAAAAGTTTCCTATTTAAGAAATCCCAGCAGATTGCGTCAGTCATTGGCGTGAGGTTGAGCCCCGTTACACACAAATACACATCTTAATCCTTTTAAAACAGTTCATGACTTAACCCAGGCATATACTTTTGTGCTTTCATGTGCCTACACTTAATTTCAGATTCTTGATTCGTTCACCATTTTTACACCTCCATTACATCTCGTTATTCTCTTTTTCCAGCTCATTTTTACAAACTTGTATTACTCTGTCCCTGCTCCTGTCTCTCGCAGCCTCCCACTCTCTCTCCAAACTTCAATGTCCCTCCATTGTTCCCAGATGATATTCTATGAACTCTCATTACAGGGGTGGTAATAGGCTCCTCTGCTCAAGATCCTCTTTATTATCTGTCAAATGCGGGCTACATCTCTAAGCTGATTAGCCAGAGCTGCCTTTTCAGCGTTTCAATTGAGACCATTTAGAGTAGTCAAGCAGATTGCATGCCTTACATTCATTACGAACATTCTTAGAGCATTATACAATATTAAAATACAGTAATCCAAAAAGCACATTACAGCAGTGTGGATAAGAGAGCAACAGAAGAATGACATCAGGGCACATTTTAATACTGGTCTCACAGGAAAATGGCTGAAGTAGCTATTAAAAGCAATCCAAAGCAATTTGTAGCAGTAGAGAGACATGCAGTTTTAGCATGAATGGTCCAGCTGGCAATCACTGCTGTCACCCACGTCAAGCACACACGCAACAAAGTGTTTGTTTTAGTTTAAGGAACCAAGCAAGAAATATGTTTCTAAGACCATCATGTTTCCAGGACACAGTTTCTTGCAAAGATATTCATCTAAAAGTATTCATTTGGACTTTGTTTTGCTAGTGCAAGGTAGTGCAAAATTATAAATTATAAGGAAAATAATGCATGGTCTTTACATTAAATAAAGAAATCTGCCAAGTGCATAGCATAATATATTTGCATTTTGTCTTCCTGAATCCATCGTTTGTAAAACCCTGTTTCGCAGTCACAACCTTAAGAGGTATGTTTCTGTAAGCTTTGCACATCTAAAGATGCTTCTTTCATTCTTTGCAAAACAGCGCAGGTCCAGTCAGATTAGATGGAGACTCTCTGTAAACATCACTTTAGAAGTCTAGCTAAAGATTCTCAGGTCTAGACTTTGGCATAGCTATTGTAACAAATGAATACGCTTTGCTGTAAGCCCTCCCATTGTAACTCTGGTTGTACCTTTTGAGTTGTTGTCATGCTGGATGGTGAGCCTCCTCCCCAGCCTCAAGCTCTTTAGAGACTAAAAGCTTTTCTTCCAAGATTGTCCTTTATTTAGCCACATCCAGCTTCCCAGTCCCAGCTGAAGAAAAGCCTCCCCTCAGCATGATACTAGCACCACCATAGTTTACAGTGAGAGTGGTGTGTTTGAGGCCATGTGCAGGATTACTTTTTCTTGCCCCAAATAGTATTTAAAATGTAGTCAACATATTTATGATTAATTTCTTTTTTCAGTAAGATGTTACAAATTTTGGGTAATCTTTTTGAACCTAACCCTGCTTTAAGCTTATCGAAAACTTTATCCATGACCTGTGTGGTGATTTTCTTGGTCTTTATGATGCTGTTTCTTCACTAATGTTCTCTAACAAATCTCGGAGGCCTTTATTGAACAGTTGAGATTAAATTTACTATTTACTAAATATTTAAACTTCTAAAGGCAACTGGTTACAGTGGTTTGTATGAAGGAACATCTGAGTTGAAACGGCAAGACAACATATGCATGTCATACTTGAAAGATGTATATTTGCAAAACCTGTTGAAAACCATAAATAATGTTTATAATATATTTCGGTTTTTTGTCGGTCTGTTATGTAAATTGTCAACAAAATACACTAATGTTAGTGTGACAATATGTAGAGGTTGTACAGCAGTATGAATAGCAATGCTTGGCACCTCAAGCCAACATTTCTAACAATGTACCGATGACCTAATAAAAATGTCAAAATGGGGACTGCTAATTAGAAAGTTGAACCCAAACCCCCACAGAGTCGTGAGCACCCATGTGGTTAATTTCCCTCTCCGACTACCCCTGTCAATATCGTTTCAGCGATTCCAAAAGGAAATGTCCCTCCTAAGGCCAGAGGGCAGCAAATGAGTAAGAGAGGTGGGAAGCAGAAGTGGGAAAACACTTAACCATTAGAAGATGAAAAAAACTGGGTATATTTTCTAGTACTAAAGGTGTTTGGTGCAAACATGATATAATTTCTAGTGTGAGTAGCTCTATTGTGTGTGAGAGTGGCAGCTTGTGTTTACATGACTGCATTCCTTTTGTCACCAGCATTAGAGCTAAACTATGATGATCTGGAACTATTATTAGTGTATGTTAAGAGTAAAAAAAAAATACTCCCATCACTGTGTTTTAGCGTTCCATCACTGTATGACTCAACCATGTATTTCACACACACACACACACACCCACCCACACACACACACACACACACACACCCACACACACACACACACACACCCATACACACACACACACACACACACACAAACACACAATAATCCATTCAGACATTGTTAATCCACATGTAGAGTTCTGCCAAACAGGGCTGACAATTGTGTCACTCGTGGCGATGTCTCACCTGTCTGTATTTTGCTTGTCTCTGCTGTCATTCCTGTTGTTGCACCCAGTTCATTTGAAGAATAAACCTTGTACCTTGCACTGAATATAGCACACTAAATCTGGAGATCATCAGTGTCACACAAAAGCATTTGCCTGCATAAATGCTGAGTAAAATGTCGTGTTTTCAGGTTCAAGTTTGACAAACAGCTCTGTTGCACTTATAGCGACTGTCTGGGAGTGGACTGACGAGAAGGGGTATAATCATAGACATGAATATTTATTTACCACGCACGATCCATTATCCATTTCCCACAGAACAACTGAAGCAGAGCAGCTGCAAAGCATAAGGATGCCTCTAAATAATAATGTTTACCCTGCTCTCATATAATCATTTAAGAATGTGTAAAACATACAATTTACTGTGTAAAGGATGCTTATTGATGCTGGTGTATTTCAATTTATTAGTGTGTTGCAAAAGTGCTCAAAGACACTTCCATGAGACAACACAGGCTGAAGAAAATGATGAATCAGATTCAGTTAGAGCTCTGCACGAGTAATTTAGTAGACTGCTTTTAATAACATTAAACATAATGTTTACATTTGAACAACTTTCTCCCGAAAGCAAAACGCTAAGAAAGAAATGAGAAGAACTAAGGTAAATGTAGACTACACCGGTATTTTTTTATCTACCAAGCGCTATGATGGTTTTAGGTTGAGTACTGCTCTTAATGTAATGTAGGCCTATTGCACAAACATAATAAGTCAGTATTATTTTGTTCCGGGTCTGAAGGTACTGCTTTTGGAACATTGTATGTGAGGATCAGTTCATATTGGAGTTTAGAAGGGTTATGAGTCTTCAGTTTTAAGCTCTATGCTTGAATGAGGGCAGGAGGTAAACCAAGTGGGAAGCAGGGTGAGAGGTGTCCCCTCAGATGTCTTGTGTACTGCTGAGGCAGCAAAAATTGTACAAGACCTTTACAGAGGTGGGTGGACAATTATATTGCACGCAATTTGATGCAATTTCGAAGCATCTTCCGGTGTGCTTTAATTTCAACCGGTGGTGTAGCACACTGGGAGTTAAAGAGCTGTAGAAGCAGACAAGCAGCTTTCTGCAGAGGTTCTTTTTATTAAAAACTACAATAAAGTCTAGTATTTGCCTTCTTAAACACCACCAGTCCAGCTAAAAGATGCAGAAACCAAAAGGCCATGAAATCTGATAGTTTAAACCCATAACACTTGTTCTCCATTTAAACGGAGGACACCTTGTTAGTCTTGTAAATCAAGTTTAAGATGGGTATCTTTGTAATCCCGCTGTTTAGAAACCTTGTTATGATAAGCATCCACAGATTACTTTTGAGGCTACATACAAATTGACTCATTGATTAATCAAACCAAAAACTATTATCAGATTTGAAGTGGAGTTTAGTTAAGTGTGAGGACGGTAGTCATGAAAGTGTAAATCTGGGAAACAAACAAAGAACTGAGAGAGGTAGTTGGTAAGAAAGCCATTCAACAAGTTTTAGGAAAATTTGTGGGAAGCCCACATTTAACACTCCAGCATGTCCTGGGTCTTCCCCTGGGGCTCCTCCAGGTGCTACGTGCCTGGAACACCTCAACATAGAGGCATCCAGGAGGCATCCTGACCAGATGCCCGAGCCACCTCAACTGACATCTCTCGATGTGGAGAAGCAGCAGCTCTACTCTGAGCCCCTGCATGACCGAGCTTCTCACCCCATCTCTAAGGGTGAGCCCAGACACCCTGAGGAGAAGACTCATTTCAGCCGCTTATATCCGTGATCTCGTTCTTTTGGTCACTACCCAAAGCTCGTGACCATAGCAATGGGCAGGAACGTAGATCGACTGGTAAATCAAGAGCTGGTACAGCGCCCGCCTATTGACCTCCCGCTCCATTTTTCCCTCATTCGTGAACAAGACCCCCACATACTTAAACTTCTCCACTTGGGGAAGGCATCAGAAGGCTTTTCCGGCTCAAGACCATGGTCTCGGATTTGGAGGTTCTGATTCTCATCCCAGCTGCTTCACACTCGGCTGCAACCCACTCCAGCGAAAGGCATAGGTCACGTTCCAATGAAGCCAACAGGACCACATTATCGAGCCGATCCTGAGGCCACAAAAACGGATCCCTTCAACACCTTGGCTGCCCCTAAGAATTCTGTTTATAAAAGTTTTGAACTGAATTGGTGACAAAGGGCAACCTTGGTGGTGTCCAACTCACATCGGAAACTAGCCTGACTTATTGCCAGCAATGCGAACCAAGCTCTGACACCGGTTGTACAGGGACCGAACAGCCGGTGTCAAAGGGCCTGGTACCCAATATTCACGGAGAACCCCCCACAGGGCTCCCTATAGGACACGGTCGAACGCCTTCTCTAAGTCCACAAAACACATATAGACCAGTTGGGCGAACTCTCATGTAACCTCCAGGCCCCTGCTGAAAGTGTAGAGCTGGTCCAGTGTTCCACGGCCAGGACGAAAAATGCATTGTTCCTCGAAAATAAATAATAAACTTTTTCCAAAATACCTAAATTATTTGTAAAATAGGAATAAGCATAAACACAAAATTACTTTGACAGCTTTGCCAGATAATGATGTTGCAAAGGGGTAGGTCTTTTTGTAGTAGTAATCTGGTGGATTAAATTCTCCAAAGAAATACATTAGTGGTAATGCAATTAGTATCTCTGATTCTTTTTATGTTTGGGATTCAAAGGCTATAAATTTCCTAATAAATTTCAAAGATGTAGTAACCTACAGCTGGTTTAAGCAACTTCTACTCTGCAAAGGATTTATACCCAGCTGGGGAATCTTGTGGTATAGTTTTGCTGGAATTCATTCTGTAAAAACTGTGCATGTTCAAACTACTGGGTGTGGTCTTTGATCATGGAAAACTGGATTAGAAATGGATTTCCACTGATAGAGGGATTGTCTTGCGTCACACGCAGCTTAAAAAAAATAGAAATAAAAAAACAGATAAATTAGGCAGCACTGCAGTGACGGCTAGAGATTTAGATGGATGAAAACGAAACACAAAGGAAACAAGAGGAAGAGATCATGGAAAAGAGGATGGGAAAAAAACGAGGAAGGAAAGCGAAAATTAAAAAACCCATGAGAGAAAATAAGCAGTGAGATTAGGATTGAGAGGAGTACCAACTGGGAACACAGCAGGGACTGAAAGAGTAAATGGTTTACAAAGAGAAACGCCACATGAAAATCCCCAAAAAACACAGGAGGACTTTCAGAAAGCAAAAATCCAGGAAATTCATCCGGAAGCAAAACTGTAGAGATCGGAGGACGAAGAGACGCTGAGAAGTAAAACCTGGTGAAGGGGGCAGCAGATGGAGGGGATTATTCAGGACTAAATCTACACAGGGAAGGCTACAGACGCGACGCGCTACAGACTGCAGCTGCCAGAAATAGACATAAAAGAAGTGAAGCCCACCAGCACCACGATGATCAAACACTGCCGGGACAGATAAGCATACAACAGCCACAACTGTCACTATAAACAGCATGAACAATCTCAGAACAGATACAATAATGATGCCCCATGATACTCGTGTGTTTAACAAAACCACTTAAGGGGATTAATCTGTTGAATCACTGGTTTCATGTCTTTGGCTTCACACACAGCAGGGAGCTGCTCTGAAACTTCTGACAATTTCATTCTTAAGAAATCTATCTAAATTGCACGAGAAGAAGTTAAGGTACAGCCTGTGTGTGGGAGTGTTTCAGACTGAGTTTGTGTATGACTGGTACAGATATGGGTACATGCAAATCATTTACAATTTCTGTTCCCTGTGATTGGCAAACAAAAAGTATGCGATGCTAACTATCTACATAGGTATAAATGACAATTTGTTGAAAATAATGAAACACACAAATAACTCAGGATACGGACAAATGCCTGATAATCATTGAGTTCCCTATGCTATGAACAAGTATAAAAGATTATGATGCAGATTAAACTAAAATAACTGACCTCCTGTTGATAGATAATATTTACAGAATTGGAGTCATAGCGCCTCATTTCCCTATACTTTGATTCGATCGTAGAAAATTACTTCACATGATCGTTTGTCAAAACTGTGTATGAAAAGTAATGAAAAGGAGAACACAGAAATGTCCCATGGAAAACATCCTATCACCTTATCCTATCCTACTCTATGACCAAAATGACAAAAGTACGATTTGGTAAAGGGGGGAGGAACAGCACCCAAATGATAGCTTAGAATGTTTTACCTTTTCCTGTGTGCAGATCAAACCTTGAACCTGCAAAAAAATAAAAAAAATATCATTAAATGTTGCATAAAAAAGGCACATCTCCTTTCCACCCCACTGTCTGACATTAAATCAGCCTAACCCTTTCAAGGTTTCAGTCAATAAGGATAGCCAAATTATGCGTTTTTGCTAATTGAAGTTTTTGGAGAATTTCTTATTACCTTCTTCAAATTCTGAAGTTTACATTCAAAAAGATTAGTATCTCTTTTAACATTTAGAAACCCTGAAGATGATGTCAAGGCTTTGCAAGCCTCTATTTCACAACATCTGACATAAAGCAGGAACAGCTTTTGATGTTTTTTAGGGCAATACCCCAAACACAGTGCATCTTTCGTTACATCATGAAAAAATTAAAGGTACCTAGGTTCTTTGGTACCATTTGTGAATAAAGGAAGGCGCCATATTCTGCTGTTCAAGCAGTTCTATGCAAGAATAAAACCATAGGAAAGACAACAGGTTATGTGTCCCTGAAATGAATGTGTTTTGGTGCAAAATGTGCATGTAAAACAATGAGTAAAATCACATCTTAAGATGCCATCTGAACATGGTGAGTATCTACAATAAAATGTAATGACACAATAAAAGTTATTAGTCTTAAATCAACTTAAAAATCTGAATTAAAGACCTGCCCGGTGGTCTGATGAAACTAAAGTTAAATTGTTTGGACATAATGACAATCAGAACATTTAGAGGAAAAGGGTGGAAGCTTGCAAGCCTGACAACACCATCCCAACTGTGAAGTATAGCAGTAGCTGCAGGAGGAACTGGTACACTTCCCAAATTAGTTGGCATCTTGGAAAAAACAATATTTTGCGAAAATACTAAAATAACATCTCAAGAGATCAGCCAGGAAGTTTAAATTTGGGCATACATGTTTCTTTCAAGAAGACAATGACCCTATGCATCCTGCCAAAATAGTTAGAAAGTGAATTAGGAACAATAGTTTCCATGTTTTGGTAGTGGCCAATGCAAAGCCCTGATCTTAGTCCCATAGAGAATTGGGCTGAGTTAAAAGGCTTGGTGCGAGCAATTCAGTCTACAAAAATGACTAATTTTGTCAGGAGGAATGGACCGAAATTCCAGCAAACTATTGTGTGGAATAGTTGTGGAATGATACCCAAAATGTTTGACCCAATTCACATAGTTTAAAAGGAAATGCTACCAAATACTGAGGAAATGCATAAACATTTCTAAATCTGAAATAAGTTATCTAAATTATATATTATATCCTTTGTATCATGACCTGTAGCAAATAAGAAATACAGGGTGGGCCATTTATATGGATACACCGTAATAACATGAGAATGGTAGGTGATATCAAAGTCCTGTTTGTGGCACATTAGGATATGTGAGGGGGGAAACTCCTTAAGATGGGTGGTGACCATGGTGGCCATTTAGAAGTCGGCCATCTTGGATACAACTTTTGTTTTTTCAATAGGAAGAGGGCCATGTGACACATCAAACTTATTGGTAATGTCACAAGAAAAACAATGGTGTGCTTGGTTTCAACGTAACTTTATTCTTTCATGAGTTATTTACAAGTTTCTCTTTGTTCACAGCCATTGACATGTCGAAGAGGTTAACACGTGAGGAGCGGATCGAAATCGTGTTGATGTCTGGTGAACGCAGTAACCGGGTCATTGCAGCAGATTTCAATGCAAGACACCCTACGAGACCACCCATCTCCCATGCTACAGTCAGCAAACTGCTTGCTAAGTTTCGTGAAACTGGTTCAGTGTTGGATTTGTCAAAATGTGGACGCAAGAAAACTGTCACTAATGAAGAAACATCATTGGCTGTCCTAGCTTCATTCAGCAAGAGCCCACAGCGTAGCACTCGCCCCACGTCACTGGAGAGTGGCATTAGTCGAACATCCCTTCCGCGGATATTAGCTACTCACAAATGGCACCCTTACAAACTCCAGCTACTGCAGCATCTCAACGAGGATGACCCAGATCGGCGCACAGAATTTGCAGAATGGGGAAAACAAAAATTGGAACAGGACCCTCAGTTTCCGCAGAAGATTTTGTTCAGTGATGAGGCAAACTTTTATGTGAATGGTGAAGTTAACAAACAAAACCACCGCTATTGGTCTGACACTAACCCACATTGGATTGATCCCTCCAAGACTGTTGGAACAACAAAAGTGATGGTTTGGTGTGGTATATGGGGTACAACGATAGTGGGTCCATTCTTCATCAATGGAAACCTCAAGGCCACTGGATATTTGAAATTGCTACATGATGATGTGTTTCCCTCTTTATGCACTGAAGCTGGCACGTTCCCTGAGTTTTTCCAGCAAGATGGTGCACCACCACATTATGGGTGCCAGGTCCGAGCATTCCTAGATGAACAGTTTCCTGGAAAGTGGATTGGCCGTCGTGGGCCAGTTGAATGGCCCACAAGGTCTCCCGATCTGACCCCCTTAGACTTTTATCTTTGGGGTCATCTGAAAGCAATTGTCTATGGTGTGAAGATACGAGATGTGCAGCACCTGAAACTACGGATACTGGATGCCTGTGCTGGCATTTCTCCTGCGGTGTTGCAATCAGTGTGTGACGAGTGGGAGAAGAGGGTTGCATTGACAATCCAACACAATGGGCAGCACATTGAACACATTTTATAAGTGGTCAGAAACTTGTAAATAACTCATGAAAGAATAAAGTTACGTTGAAACCAAGCACACCATTGTTTTTCTTGTGACATTACCAATAAGTTTGATGTGTCACATGGCCCTCTTCCTATTGAAAAAACTAAAGTTGTATCCAAGATGGCCGACTTCTAAATGGCCACCATGGTCACCACCCATCTTAAGGAGTTTCCCCCCTCACATATCCTAATGTGCCACAAACAGGACTTTGATATCACCTACCATTCTCATGTTATTACGGTGTATCCATATAAATGGCCCACCCTGTACTTTTGGTAATCCTGATGGTAAAATTTTAATTAAAGATGGTCATGGAAAATAGGGCTGCCATATAACTAAATGTGCTACTATGCCAATGAAAGAACTTAGCTAAAAATCCTTAACATTTTCAGTTCACCTCTCATCTGTAGCGTATCTCAATATCATGTTGAGCCGGGACAATAAAAACATACAATTTGTTCTTCCTACAGTAAGACTAAGTATATTCTATTCTTAGTATCACATATTGACGTCTTGCATAAGTGATAATGAGAATTTGTTTGTGCACATGTGTGCTATTGACTAATTATCTGCCCTGAAAGAGGATGGTTAATTAAACTCTTCCCTAGCAGGAGGCATGTAGTAATTATTGTGCATGGTTGCATGTAAAGTGAAAAAAAAAAGTCATTAACTACATGTGCCAAATATGCATCACGTGTTCACTATCATGGCACACGTAAGCTTGCCTTACGCTCACCTCTACGAACAGTCGGAGGAAAAAGCACTATCAAACTTTGCATCATCAGCCTGTTCATAAGTTTCTCCATCACCATGAATTGCACGTGCCCAAATTAACTTTTTTTTTGTTCTATGTCTGCCAGGCAAAATAAAAACAGATGGGAGCTGAATGTGACTGCACTGACTTGCATGTGACAAGCCGCCAATATCAACTTTACTGCTGTCGTCAGGCAGTTGGCAGCGATCAGCCCTTCTCGCTTCTATTCGAAGCTGAATGCACACATGGAAGCAGAATACAACACATCTGAGTTCTGACTGAAAGAGTTTTTAAAAAGTTACAGATGCTCTGACATGTGAGGACGGAGTAGCTATAGAAATATGGCGCATGGCATCAGCACAGAAATGAGTTCATTCTATTCTGAATAGAAAGCATTGTAATGATAAGTTTTCATCTTCACTTTGAAGCATAACACATATGCAAATGTTGAAAAATATGGCACCAAAAGGTATTCCCAATACTAAATTGTTCCTTCCAGCAGTTCCAGCAAAGCTAAGTTGTTATCCACAACACAAGATTTTAAGTGTCCTGTGGCCTCAATGAGTGTTTTTTGTTTTTAGTTCGTAGCAGCACTTCTACAAACTGGCTGTTTCTTTAAAATGACAGAGCTGTTGTTTTACATGTGCAAACCGAAACCTGCTCTATCTGCTGACTGATTAGAGGTTCTGCTTAGTGGGAAGGTCCAGTGCTGAATTTATCAGTGACATTTTCATAAAGTCGCAGTTTGTGTTTGAGGTGCTTCAACTGAACTGCTTTGCAAGTTATAATCGGTTCTAAAAGCCTTTCAGTACCATGAACAGGCATGGCAAAATACCACATTTGTTAATAATGTACTTTTTTAGAGCTTTTAAATGGAGAGAGAAAAAGCATAAAAAGATTTTGATTTTCTAAACTTTTAAAGTCCATTGCCTTTTTTGCAAAACATCCGCTTTATTGTCCAGCACTGGGACTTCATTCACAGTGCTGGACTCTTTGAAAAGAGGAGAAAAACCTTTGATTCTTAGAGAATGAACAGAGACTGAATACCCAGGCAACAGGAGACTTGGAAACAACAGCAGCTTCTGTGGTACTAAAAAGAGCTTTGCATTTCTTACTGACACTTCCTCACATTGAATTCAATGTCAGTTCAGGTTCGAATGACCTGCCGCTCTGCAAAATAGCTTAAAGCTAGAGGTTAAGTTGCAAAATACTAAGCTTTGAACATCTCCTGTCGCACCGTTTGATCTTAAAAGGGTAAGAGTATGGGACAACAGCAAACCTACCAAGACATGGCTGTCCAAATAAGCTGCCAAACCAGGCATGGGCAGGAACGCTGATTTAAAAGATGTCTAGAAATGGTCGTTGACACCCGGCACGAGAAGGGTAAGCTATAAAAGCTCATTGCTAAAGAAGATGGTTGTTTACAACGTGCCGTATCAAAGCATATTCATAGATGTTAAGTGGAAGCAATAAGTTTGGTAGCAAAAGGTGTACCAGGAACAGGCAAAATTGCATCCTTGACAAGATTCTCAATCAAAATCCATTCCAAGGAATCAGGGCTGGAATCAGTGCACTAAGAGCCACTACAGAAAGGCTGCAAATGTCTTATTTAGGCTAAGGAGAAAAAGATCTGGACCATTGCCCAGTGGTCATAAGTCCCGTTTTCAGATGAAAGTGAAAATGGCATTTTATTTGGAAATCAAGATCCAACAGTCTGGAGAAAGAGAGGCACAGAAACCACGTTGCTTGGAGTCCAGCGTGATGTTTCTACAGTCAGTCATGCTTTCGTGATGCCATGTCTTCTGCTGGTGTTGGCCCTCTGTGTTTTTGTCCACAGTCAATCTGCTAGAACTAGTACTTTACACTTCTTTCTGCTGACAAGCTTTATAAAATGCTGATTTCATTTTCCAGCCGGACTTGGCACCTGCCCACACAGCCAAAGACACCAAAAGCTGGCTTTTAAAGCTGGTTCAGTGACCGTAGTGTTACTGTGCTGAATGGGCAGAAAACTGGCCTGACCTGAACCTCATAGAGAATCTATGGAGTATTGTCAAGTGGAATATGACAGACACCAGACCCAACAATGTAGATGGCCTGAAGGGAGCTATCAAAGTAACCTGGACTTCCATTATATTTCAACAGTGCCAGAGGCTGATTGCATCCATGCCACTTTGCAATGATCCAGTAATTATTTCAGAAGGAGCCCCAACCAAGTACTAAGTGAATAGCAATGAACATACTTTTCAGACGCCTGACATTTCTGTTTAGAATATCCTTTTTATATTGATCTCATGTTACATTCAAATTGTTTGAAACACTAAATAACTCCTAATAATCAAAATTACAAGAAAAAAGGCTTTAAATATTTTATTCTAAGTGTAATAAATCTTTATAACATTTATGAAATGAGTGACAAAAAATATATAACTTTTCAATGTATTCTCATTTTTTGAGTTGCACTGAATTGGATAAGGTAAGTAATAGCCTAGGTTTCAGTATGTAAAGTTTAATAATACTGTGTCAAATATTAAAATATTAACTTGTGGTGTTCCGCAAGGTTCCGTACTGGGTAGGTCATTTATACTTTATTTGACACAAATTTATTTGGTTCTGGTTCAGACAATAGATAATTGCTGACAATAGTAGAAGAACAGTTGGTCAGGTTAAAAGAATGGTTTGATATGAATAAATGATCACTTAATAAAAACAAAACAAAAGTTATGCTGTTTGGTGGTGTTAGGATAAATTGTGAAATACAAATAAAGTTAAATGGAGCTGAAATTAAAAGAGTATATAAAACAAAATTTTTGGGAGTAATCTTAGATCATAGGCTTAGCCGGAAACCACATATAGAATGTATAAAACAGAAATGATGAAAAACTCATTCACTTATAATGCCGTATGTGACATATTGAGGTATGGGGAAATACATACAGAACATTATTATTAACCTCCCAAAAAAATTTATTATCATAATAAATAAAGCTCCATTTCTAGAACCCACTAACCCACTTTCATAATGTCTCACGTGGTAAAATATGTGGATATTGTACACATCAAAACATTAGAAATATTATTTAGAGCTAAGAACAATACGCTTCCCTCCTGTATTCAAAACGTTTTTGTGTTAAACGAAAAAATATATAACTTAAAAGAGATGAGTAAAGAGGTAAAGTGAAAACTAATGTTAAATACAGATGTGTTTCATTTTTGGTAGTTAAATTATAGAATGGACTAAGTGATGATTTGAAATTGTGTGAATCTTTAGTGTACTTCAAAAAGATTATTGAAAAATAACATAATCAAGGACTACAGAATAACATAAGTGATATGTGAAAGAATGAATAAGAATAATTTAGATTAAATTGTGTTATTTTGTTGCTGTTTTTCTTTTTTTCTTTCAAGCTACGAAGAATCTGTAAAGTGTTTTGAATTGTGTAGGATAGGTTAAAAAAAAAAAGCCTCGGCTTCAGCCTATTCCTGTTTGTTTTTTTGGTTACCATGCTTGTTAGATTTAGACTTCTTTAAGAGATGAGTATCTCTAAATGTTTTTAAATTGTAACTGAAAAATAAACTCATTCATACATGGGGGAAAATTATCAGTGCACATCACCATGAAAATACCGTCAACACACTGAAACATGATGGTTTCAGCATCGTGCTGTTGGGGAAACCCATCAGAGTTGATCATTTGAAAAAATTGCGCTAAAATACGCAACAGTTCAGGAAGAAATATTATTAAAAGGCTGCAAAAACCTGATCATGAGGCCTCTAGCAGTACAACAACGCTAAACATAAAGCCTAAGCAACAATGGAAGGTTTTAGTTTAAAGAATAGTCATATATTTAAAGTCCAGAGCATAATTCTATTTAGAATTTGAAGCAAGATTCAAATATTTCTGTCTACAGACGTTCTCAGTCAAATCCAGAGAAAAACAGTAAATAAGTTCAGGCTGTAGATGTCCAAGGGCAGAGACATATCCCAAATATGTTTTATTGCAGAAAAAGGTGGTTCTGCAAAGTATTAACAAAAGAGGCATAACCATTAATGTAGTTATTTTCTATTTGTTTTGATTCTAAAAACCATGTGTCTTTTTCCTTCCCCTCCTTCCAGGTTTATATGCCACTCTGTGTTGATTTGTCACATAAGGTTTGTAGATCCAGTATCACAAAATGTAAAGACCAGAAAGTAATGTAAAGAACATTTCGAAATATGTAATCCTGCAATTGTTCAGAAAAAAAACAACGCATTTGCACTCTCTGCATGTGTGAAAAGATGAAGAAGAAAAATAGAGGAGTGAAATAGAAACAGTCACGCAGTGTTAATCTCTTTTTTCTGCTTGGGCTGGTGATGCAGACTAAGGTGTGAGGCTGACACTTTGCCGGTCTGATCCTTCTCAGCTGCTGCCGCTCACAGGACGATCAGAGGCCAGTCTTTTTGCTACCTGCCACACGAGGCGAATTTGTTCTGCACACGAAAGCACAAACATTTCAGCGGTTGTCAAGCAGCTGTGGACAACCGCACTTGTAAATCAGGAGCACAGGCTCACAAGGAGGAACAAAACGTGGCCGGCGTTGTTGTTTCACCTGCTTTAACAGGTCACATACTGTTATTCTGAATTATTGTAATTTTGCATAAAAGCTTGTGTATAACACAAGAACAGCACTGGCTTTGGTATTGTTCAAAAAGTGTCTCTCGTTTTTTTAACTTACAACAGTCATCACTGATCATAAATGCAAGCAAAACAAGAGGAAAAGCACCAAATGACAGGATGATTTGAGCAAAACAGCATACAGTCTTTATTCTCTGTCAGAAAGTCATTAAACTCAGTGATTAGTCACTGCTTGAGTCCACCTCGAATAGGCAGGATTTCATTACAACCGCTTGGCCACTTTTCTGAGAATTTCAAACCATAGCAGGTTTAACAATTGGCAATGGCTTGCCAAGGCCCCTTCAACAGAATGTCAGTTTCCATGGAGATCTTCAGTGTTTATCTCATTGCTCATTTGCAGAGGTTTAAGTTGCTTTCATTCCATGTAATGATGGGATGTGACGGCTCAACATAAGAGGGGGAACGATAACTCCAAAGTGACAATAAGCAGTTTTTGAGACTATCTGTGAATTGTGATGCCAATCACATCTAACATGGCATTGTAACTGGACCTAACTCTAATTCTAAATAAGAATAAAAAGTTTATTAAAAGAATAACAGGCTTTTCCATATTATTACATCAGTGTTTATTAGCGAATAATGTATATTTTAAAAGTTTGGAATTTCTATAACTTGACTCCCCCATTTCACTGTCAGACATAAGTTGGAACACCAATGCTAACTTCTCACTACCTCCATCCATCCATCCATCCTTTTGTTCATGCAGGGTCCCGGGGGGACTGGTGACCATCTCCTTTGGAAATTGGGCAAAAGGTGGGGTCAAATTGGACAGGTTGCCAATCAATCAAAGGTGTGCCAGCATCCTCGTGTTTTTATCTGCACCAGGTTCTGCTGATCAATGTTTAACTCAGATTAGCTGGACGATCATCCAGTGTCTCTGCACCCGCGTATTGTGCTGCTGCTATTGTGTTTGCTTCACGTCACTACATCACACTCATTTCACAATCCCGTTTTATCCTTACAGCTCATGGTTGATGCAATTTTTGCCTTCCAAGCTGGATATACCGGGCTACCAATATCCTACTGAGGTGACTATATAGGTTGATTTAAAATACCAGCTCTGCAGAAGGACCTTTCCACTGATTGCAAGCTATAAAGCACAAAGATTTATTGCCAACTGAAAAGATGATCTGATAGAGACATAGTTCTAAGGATGTCCTAATTTCAATAACATATTTGCAAATTCTCCCTTTTGTGTTTACACAACTAAAACAAGCACAAAAAGTGAAGACACTTGGCTTTAGTCGATAACCTCTTAGTTGTAACAATTATTTTTGTCAATCAGTGTGTTTAAAACCTGTTTATTTTTCCTCATATGATCCAACATTTGTAAGGAAAATCTATTAGTGGCTTGACCAACAGAGTTGAGTGGATTGTGCCCATGAAAGATATGCCAAATCCCCTCCAATACCAAACATCTTATTTATTAATTGAATTAACCGTTAAATGTTTGACCTATACCTATACATGTTTCCAACAGCCTGGCACCAGCTTGGTCACACTGTGCAGTGAAATGCAATCCCATTCTTTAACCAGCATTTGTCGCAAGTCAGCTAATATGGTTGTGTTGATCAATCTGACAAAAAGAGCTCACCCAAAGCTGATCTCATAGGCATCGGCAGACAGCATTTCTGAAGTTTTTCTGGGAAGGGACCCAAACATTCATCTCTGCTATTTAACCCACAAACACATCTTCCTTACAAATGTGACACGATTTAAGGGCAAGTAAACAGCCCTTTAAACAGCATTGGATTTATTGCCAAGTAGAAATGTTAGAGAAAACGAGAAATCCAGCAAACAAAAATCTCATTACATTTTCTTGTAAGTTTAAAATAATGAAAGAATCTGAATTAAGTCTTGAATCATCATATTCAGGTCTGATCAAACGATGAGTGAAGTATTTGGGATTTTCTAGATAATCTAATGGAATTCAGAATCATTACACCATAGAATTTACCCTTCAGCCATCTCAAAGAGTGTAATACATGAACAACTTCTACCTTGCATATAGACACTACCTGTCAAGCTAAATGCACTGACTTTTACATCCTGGGTTTATGATAATGATTTATATCCATTTCAGTAGGGAAAGTCACATACTGAAAAAGCAACTTGCTTGCGCTTCGCAAGACAGCGTTCACTTGGCATTTTAATATTGCAAGGCACAAGATCTTGTTACACCCATAATACTAGCCCGAGAGAAAGTAAACCTGGAAATATATGTTCCAGTTTTATTTTATCAGAGGCCGAGTTCACTGACAATTACAGATAATGAACTTATAGTTTGCTGCACCACTGGCGCTTTTGATTGAAGTCAGTGTACTTTGCCCTGCAATTGATCTCTTCCACTTTTCCTCTCTGATCGGTCATCTGAATAAAACTGTATCTTAGTTCTGGTGTTTCAAGTAAATTACTGTTTTTTCCAAATTTTATGTATGGATTGGGTGTTTTTTTTTTTTACAGCTTTAAAAGGCGAGAAAGGCCATCAAGACTACCAGGAGTTTTCCCTGAAGTGCTTCAAGGCAATTAAGCTGATAAACTAAGCAGTATTAAAATAGTGGGAAAAGAATAGCAGTTCAAAACTGATTAGTGTGTGCCTTAAGCTAGTGGCCCATTTTGTGTAGTTATTGGCCCAGATGTTAGCAGCGTAGAGGTTTGCATTTTTAATTTAATTGGCTATGCTGTACAAAATAGTTTCACATATCACTGCCTCAGAGCCAGGGTATGTTTGCCCATGTGGGTTTGTCCCAGCTTTCTTGTGCTGCTGTCAATCAGCTTAGCACATGCTTCCAAATGGTGTGCAGATGATTAAACAGTCCAGAACAAAACCACATGAGCACATGCAAAGATGGTACAGAATGCTTTCAGAAGTAAACAAAGTCAGGCTCTTTAAGTAACCACACTTGGATAAACGCTTTATGGCTCATTTGTTTCCCTGTTTTGTCGGAATTTAGCCAACAGCAACAACGGTTGTACACAGAAACAATCAGTTTTAAGTTGATCCAGTCCAATCTATTTAAATTGTATTCATACCACCTTATTTACTTTAAATCATGTATAGATACTGCATCTTTATTTTTTTCTGTTTTGACATCTAAACTAATCGAGATGAAGATAAAAGTTATTTCAGTGATTGATAATTTTAACAGCTACAGTGTGTATCCATGGGTTCCAGCTTATTTGTCTTAAAGCACATTTCCATCAAATTCGATTCAAAAATACTTTATTGATCCCAGAGGGAAATTAAGTGTTGGTATAGCTCATATAATTAATTCTTTAACGAGTTGTTGTAGATAATGATAGCTGTGGGCAGGAAGGATTTCCTGTAGCGGTCTGTATTGCAGCGAAACTGAAGAAGCCTCCGACTGAAGACACTCTATTGTTGTATGACTGTCTCATGAAGAGGATGCTCAGGGTTTTCCATAATTTTTTTGATTTTGTGAAGAATCCTTTGCATCATCATCTCCAAATGTTCCACAGTTGTCCCAAGAACAGAACCAGCCTTCTTTATCAGGTTGTTTAGCCTATTTAAATCCCTGGCTCTGATGCTGCTACCCCAACAGATGACGGATGAAGAGATACACTCTACACAACAGACTTGTAGAAGATCTCCAGAATCTTGCTGCAAACCCTGAAGCACCTAAGCTTCCTCAAGAAGTACAGTCTGCTCTGTCCCTTCTTGTCGACGGTTTCACTGTTGCGCCTCCAGTCCAGTCTGTTGTCAAGGTGAACTCCGAGGTATTTATACTCCTCAACCACCTCCACTTCTTCTCCCATGATGGAAACAGTGTTTGACTTATCCCTGTTTTTTCTGAAATCTACAATCATCTCCTTTGTTTTGTTCACATTCAAGGTGAGACGATTGTTTCCACACCATGTCACAAAGCGGTCCACCAGTTCTCTGTATTCAGCTTCTTGTCCATCTCTGATATACCCGACAATTGCAGAGTCATCTGAGTATTTCTGCAGATGACAGGTCTCTGATTTGTACTGGAAGTCTGAGGTGTACAGAGTGAAAAGGAATGGTGAGAGTACGGTCCCCTGTGGTGCTCCTGTGCTGCTGACCACCTGGTTTGACACACAATCCTTCAGTCTCACAAACTGTGGTCTGTTGATCAGGTAGTCATTGATCCAGGCGATTGTTGAGGGCTCCACCTCTGTTTTCAAGAGTTTCTGACAAAGCAAATCAGGCTGAATTGTGTTAAATGCACTGGAGAAATCAAAGAACATGATCCTCACAGTGCTGCCTGCTTTGTCCAGATGACAGTGGGTTGGTTGAAGTAGGTGGATGATGGCATCTTCAACTCCAACTCCACTGCGATAAGCAAACTGCAGTGGGTCCTGATACGTTCTTGTTTGCTTACTCAGAGGTGCCAACAGGAGTCTCTCCAGGACCTTCATGATGTGGGATGTCAGGGCAACAGGTCTATAGTCATTGATGACTAATGGGTGAGTTCTCTTTGGTACTGGAACAAGGCATAATGTCTTCCACAACACTGGGACATTGTCCTGGGTCAGGCTAAGGTTGAAGAGGTACTGCAGAATCCCACAGAGCTGCTCTGCACAGGCCTTCAGGACTCTGGGGGTGACACCATCTGGACCTGCAGCCTTGTTCCGGTTCAGTTTCTCCAGCTGCCTCTTCACCTGACTTTTGGAGACAGACAAGTGGGAGGGGGAGGCAAAGGGGGTAGCAGCATTTCCTGACTTGGTTGAAGTCAAACTTGTGGAATTAGAAGAGTCCATGGCTGAGGTGAAGGATAAAACATCCGAGGTGTAACAGGAAAGCTGAAGATCAGAGGAGAGTGGGATGTCTGTTTGGCTGGAAACAGGAGAGGGGGATGCTGAGCAGTTCCTGAACTGAACCTGTTGAAGAACGTGTTCAGTTCATTGGCTCTGTCCAGACTTCCATCTATCCAATCCTTCCTGTCCTTAAAACCTGTGATCTCTCTCATTCCTGGCCAGACATCTCGGATATTGTTCCTCTGTAGTTTGTTCTCCAGCTTCGTCCTGTATGCCTCCTTGCTGTCTCTGATCTTAATCTTAAGTTGCTTCTGTATACTCCTCAGTAATTCCCTGTCTCCCTCCCTGAAGGCTCTTTTTTTCTTGTTTAGCAGTTCCTTCAGGTCACTGGTGATCCAGGGTTTGTTATTAGGGAAGCATCTCACTGTTCTGGTGGGGATTATGTTGTCCACACAGAAATTTATATAGTCAGTCACACACTCAGTCATGGCATTGATGTCCTCTCCATGTGCTTGGCAAAGAGTCATCCAGTCTGTGGTTGCAAAACAACCCTGCAGGGCTTCTTCAGCTTCCTGTGACCATTTTCTCACAGTTCATTTTGTCACAGGTTGCCTCTGAACAAGTGGTTTATATTCTGAACAGAGAAAAACAAGATTGTGATACGATTGTCCCAGAGGAGGTCTTGGTTTGGACATGTATGAATCCTTTACATTTGCATAAAACAAATCCAAGGTCCTGTTTTCTCTTGTGGTGCAGCTGACAAACTGTTGAAATGTTGGAAGTGTAGTAGAGAGCGAGGCATGGTTAAAATCACCACATATTGCCACAAATGCATTGGGGTGCTGTGTCTGTAGCTTAGCAACAACGGAACTGATGACATCACATGCAGTGTCAGGTGGAATGTAAACAACTGCCAAAATTACACTGGTGAACTCTCTTGGTAAATAATATGGACGAAAACTCACTGCCAAGAGTTCGACATCTGGGGTGCAGAGACGACACTTCACAGTAACATGTCCTGGATGACACCATCTGATTTCATTCCGGAATTGCGCCGCTCAAGGTTGCAGCATGTTGGAGTAGCTCTGTTACTTTGGTTCATATTTTGTTCTTTTTTAAAACTTTTATTCTTCCATTTCTGGTAGAAACATTGTTTTTGTGGACAACTGTTCTCTCTGGTTTTGAATGCTGTGCAGCTGGAAGGATTTTTGCTGATACTTTTTATTTTTTGACATTTGTTATGATGCATAACCATGGCAACAAGGTGGTTTACAACTGGCAGCAGCTGATTAACATCACAAAAGCTCAAATAATACCTCAACTACAGCCACAAAACCCTGATGTGTTGAAAAGAAGACGCCATAGATCCAGAGCATCCTCTACATCAGACTGTCATAAAACTACAGAGCGTCTTCAGTCAGAGGCTTCTTCAGATCTGCAGAGCGCTACAAGAGATCATCCCTACCCACAGCCATCAGCATCTACAACAAATCTTTGTAGGAACTTGCATAATGAGTTACAACAACATCTAATTTCCCTTTGGGATTAATAAAGTAATTTTGAATTGAATTGAATTGAATTGATGTTGACAAGCGCTAAATGCAATTGAATAACAATTAGAATTTTTATAAACAACTATTTTTGTTTGAATTAGTTATTTTTGAAACTTGTGTTTGTTTTATGTCACTGTTTGCAAAGCTGTTTAAAATAGCTCCACTTCCAGCAACTACAACAATACCATACTGTTCACACCATGATGGTAATAATGATAGTAACATAAAAATGGCAGACGATACAGTCATGGGAAAAAAGAAAATTCCAACAATTAAGTAAACACTAAGATCCCACATCTTGTAGAACTAACTTTAGCACCGATAAGTTGAAGAATAAGTATTTTTTGACTTTCACAGTATCTCACATGATTTTGCAAGGAACTCTCCTTTAGAACTTTGTTTTAGTCCATTAAGGTTTTCTGGAATTCATTTCTGTACAGTTCTGGTTCTGATACAGCCTTTCAGTCAGGATGAGGTATGGACTTTGACAAGGCCATCGCAGCACCTTAATTTCTTTTTTTGTGTGTTTTTCAGTCAGTCTGTTCAAGAGTTATAGTTGTGTTTCACTGTTGGACAGATGGCATCAAATTTGACTCTAGAACACTTTGATATAAAGAGGACTTTATGGTCGACTTAATGACAACAAAGCGCTAAAATATGCCCAGATCACCAGCCCTCCACCATGCTTACCAACTGTAACGATCTTTTACCTGGCAACCAACCTTAATTGTTAAGTCGTTTTTTTCTTATTATACTATAATAAACTTGGATATTTAATATATACTAGAAGAGATTCTGAGTCATAACCCATAGGTTTTTTGCAGTTTCTTTGAGCATCCTACAATGCGAGCTTGCTAGGAAATCCACCCATGGGAAGACTGGAAACAGTCCTAAATATTATCCACTTTTGAGAATATTCTTCATGGCCACATAATGATGGCGTTCAGATTATTTGGACATAGCTTTAGAACCAGGGTTGGGCCGGCCATAGGGAGGTTCGGGAGTTTTCTTGAACGCCTATTCGGCTCTAGGGCCGGTGGCCGAACTTTTTATTTTATTTTTTATTTGTATTCCAAAAGCAGCTGTGGTTGAGGCACTGTCTTGCTGTGTCTGTTTGTGTGCTTAAGTGACGCATCTTCCTTTATTGAAGATCTTTGTGAGCAGTGCTGCGGCTGCGCACCTTCGCTGTTCTCTACCGTCCATCAGCCCACAGAGCTGCAGTTTACTTACTCTACTCATGTTATAAATAAGTCTTTCATTACTATTTGGACTTGCCGTTCAATGCAAGGCAATTGATCAATTTTCAGTTAAACTTATTCTAACAAGCTGAATGTAACATTACATTGAATTATTTCCATTTATTTCTTTGGAATGTTGCTACTCAGTGCTGCCATTTATTTGATCCAGAGATAGCTGTACAAAGAAACTATGGTCCACAATCTTTTCACAAT
This sequence comes from Valencia hispanica, assembly GCA_963556495.2. Taxonomy (NCBI): domain Eukaryota; kingdom Metazoa; phylum Chordata; class Actinopteri; order Cyprinodontiformes; family Valenciidae; genus Valencia; species Valencia hispanica. The sequence goes on along the minus strand of OY747700.1, from coordinate 44,970,907 downwards.
ATTTTCTCGATTCTTGAATCACCAAATCAGCCACAAAAAAGTCTCTCTCTTTGGCTGCACTTGATTCCACAAAGCTTGGAAATATTCCGGTAGGTAGGTAGAGTACCCAAAACCGTATTAAAATAAGAGTAGCACTACCTGTACATATTTTACTCCAGTAAAAGTACATAATAGCCGTCCAAATACTCCAGAGTAAAAATACGTAAAAGGCTACTCGAGTAGTAACTGATCAGAATGTCAGATCAGTTCTGTTGGCACTAATTATTTAAAAATTATTTCATCAGACAGACTACAATATAAAGTTCTCTGCAAATTCAGGTATTTTGAAGAGTACAATGAAATAATTAAAACATATAAATATAATTACAAAATAAATTTAAAGCAGAAGAACCCCTTTTTCAACATAAAATGTATTAAACTAATACTTACAAGTAATGTATCAGTGTCAGAACAGGGTAAAATGATCCCAGTAACAATGTAACGTGTTTTTCGTTTATTCATTTGATATCCAAGTGGCTCTGCAGATAGAAAATAACATCAGAACAACAAAGCTTCCGTACAAACAAGAGGTCTCACTTCAACATAAACTGTAGGTTTGTGTCCTTTTCTGGTGCATTTTTGGTTAAAACATGCTTATTTTGATTCAGTGAAATTACTCGCAGTAGGTAGAGTATGAAAATTAACTCAAGAAAGAGTAGTGATACTTCATAAAAGTAAAACGTGTGGTGCAGTAAAACTATTCCTAAAAGTATTTTTCTTCTCTCCAAAAAAACGAATCAAGTAAATGTTAGTAGATACCCACCTCTGGTCGTGACGACATAAAACATATCAGCCTATTATTATCTTAAACATGTCATTAATATTTTTGGTAGCATAATAACATTATTATGCTGTTATACTACCATTAGAAGTTATTTTTTATTTATTATTGTTCTATTTGCATCCTTTGAGCAGTTAGATAAAAGGTCTCCCCGAACCAAGCTCCTGAGCTGAATTCCAACACTAGCCCACCCCTGTTTAGAACCTTTCTAAAATTAACAGACAGCAATAGCTTGTTTTGTTCAGGTTACTGCAAATGTATTTCCCTCCTTGGCATTGTGTTAACAAAAGCTGTATGCTCTAGACCAGATAAGTGCCAGAGCTGATTGATTTATAGCATTTGGCTGCTATTATTCCTTTAAATCCGTGTGAACATAGCAAGGTTCCCATGTTGTTGTTTTTTAATCACTATACTGTGTATCATCTAAAGAGCCCAGACCAGAACTTTGTTTCTTTAATTACATGGTGCTTCTAATGCCTGAAATAATTACTTGTAGCTGAGTACATTTCAATTATGAATTGCCACGGCAGCTCTGAGCATCTCTTTAAGTCATTGCTCATTCACAATAAATACATATCTTTGACTAACAGCAATTATCCAATAAAATGCACAATGAGATTAATGTTTTGGAACAGCACAAAAAACCCCTTTACTATCTGTTTTTTTCCTTCTAACCAACATTATCCATTCTTTAAAAATGGATAGCATACTGTAGGTCAGAAGAGGGATGTATTGCATCTCCATAATGTTGTTTTTGTACTGTGCTTGAACACAACACATAGTGTTTTGATTGCTAATTTTCCAACTCATTTTCATAGTTATTCCCCCCGCTCTGCATTTGTTTGCAGCATAATGATGTGCAATGTGCTTTGCTCTCTGAAAGAGTAAGCCAACACCAATAAAACAAATCACTCTGGGGCACTTCTAGCATTGCACCCAGTTCTGATGACATACCGACTGTTGTTGAGCACTGAAAACAAGACTTAAAAGGAGACTAGATAATATTGTAAGCTTGTATGAAAAGCTAACAGTTTACTTTGATGAAAATGAAAATGAACACCGGTGCAAAAGGGGAAAAAAATGCATTTGATAGTGGAGGTACTTTTATGCACTTATCAGGCTTTTCCTGGTCGTAACCAATTCTCTATTTTCATTAAGGTCAGACCTGCAATTTCCAATTTGTCTATCATTCCTAAAGGCTAAAATGCATAAAAAAACAACATGTGTTTCCATTTCTTTGATTAAAGTAGTCATTTAAAAATTAAGGAATTATAAGATTAACCTCATGCATCAAAGCATGTGTTCCTTACATTTATGTTTTGTGCATCATGGTACACACTCTTGTTTGAAGCCCAAAAATGGTGAGAATTCTTAAATTAGATGCATTTCATAACTAGGGGAAAAAAAAACAGATTTTACAGTATTTACCCATCACTGATCAGAATCGATATAAGAGAAATTGTCGGATTTACTGGTGCATCTCTGATTTTACCCCTTAAATATTTAGGAAATATTGAATCAGATATGTTTTGTTTATTGTAGTAGTGCAGCCCACCTTCATTGGTGAAGCAGGTAAAAGCAGAACTGCTCAGTGGATGCTGAACAAATGCACCTTCAAGCACAGAAGAGACATGTGTCTCTCAGAGGTAAACCTACGCTCCTCTCCAATGCTTATCTGTATAGCCAGGAGAAGATCACTAGGCAGCAAGCAGAAATGTTGGAGACAACATTCAGCAGCAAAGTCCCACAGGAGACGGATTGTTCTTCTTTATCTTTCAAACAGCTTCATAAAAATAATAAAAACAGAAATCCTTGGCGTCCGTTCACACATAATTTCATGACCCACCGTGTTCACACCTGATTCTTCTCCCTCCTGGGTCTTAATCAGGTTTTTCTTTTATTTTGGAACAAAAGCTTCATTAGTTTGCCTCTTTGATTCTTTAGGTGTGAATGCCTCTGTGTGAGCGTGTGTGCCCACTCATGTGAATGCGTCTTTAGCATCAATTAAACATGCCTTTTGTCCTCGAGAGTGCCAGAAAAAATAAATGTAAATACTGTAAAGGAAAACTCTGTTATGACTTCACCAGACTGATCATTTTTCTTTCTTATCACACTTTGTTAAATGGAAATATAGGTCATTATAATACAGGCTGCAGTAGAGGAGGTGTTAAAGAGTTTTTTCCTTTATGGACAATGATTTGTTTGTTTTACTTTACTGCTCGCAAGCCTCCTGGGCCCTAACCTACATTACAGCACAATGACTATTCATCATTGATGACCAGGCCTTTTAATAGTGCTCATATGAAATGCATCTGCAAAAAAATTTGGCATTCTCTTGTAAAAACACTCAAATTCAGGGTTATTGTTGTTCTAGGTTGTTTATTATGTATTGGCGAGTTTCTTCCTTTACAGCAATTTGATTTCATTTGTTGAGATCAGATCTTTTGGAAAATAATTTGATGCAAAGATCTTAGATTTTGGAACGGATTTCAAATCCCTGATTTTCTACAGTTATAACCTACCAATAATGACACAGCTCTGCAGCAATTATCTATTACATCAAAACCAAAGAAAAAGTTATTACAGAGTCAACACATAAACTTTACAATCTTTCAGTGCTGATTAAACTACTTAGCGTGGTTACTGGCAGTTAGTTATCATAGCATGTTATTATTACAAACCACAAACAGTGGTTTCTGTGTGTAATACCCTGGTAATGGAGAGATAACCTTAGCTGGGATTTTGAAGCCAAAAAGGTCAACGCTTCCTTATCCAGCAGAACTGGACTCTTTTAAAGGGATACAACAAAGAAAGTTTGCTTCAGTTTGCTGTTATCTACTGCAGCTTCTGCCCCTGTTTAAGAGTAACAGGAGGCTACTCGTCCTCAAAGCAGCCGTCTGGGGTTTCATTCCTGAATTCGGGACCTTTGCTGCACGAAATCCCCCCTTCTCTCCATATTTCCTGTCAGCATACTGCAAAAAAAAAAAGCTCAGGAAGTAGCAGTTTGAAGGAACAGCTCACATTATTCTACTTTTAAATGGCTCACTGATACTGAAAATAACCGAGTGTCCTTTTCTCATTACCAGCATCCTCACCAAAGAGTGTTGATATCATGGTAATCCACTTGGTTATAGTGCATTCAATGCTTGTTTTTTAAAGGCCGAGCTAATGAAAGAAAGCCTTCATCATTTCCTTAAAGCTTTAGATAAAATAAAAATGGCCTAAATTTCACCTCACACCCTCACACCCCCATCAGAGAAAAACGTTTACCATCAGAGGCGGTGAGTTCAAATAGCTAATTTTTAAAAATAATGAGCCATCTCAAATTTCAAAGACCATACACATCTTACATCTAAGGCACATGCAGAAGAAACACTTAATCCAAACATTCATTAGAAGAGCAGAGGAACGTCTCCAGAGGTCAATTAACCCACTGCGTGAACCGAAACCCCTTGGCACAGACGTCCAATAAGCCCCGATAGCACAGACCCATGAAGCACACATGAGTTTACAACAGCACAGGAAAGCGAAGATAATCCTCACAGAAGATGAAGAGACACTGAAAAAAGAAAACACACACATTTGCTCTCTCACTCACTCTCACTGCACATTTTACAGAGCAGATTGCTGTCCTTTAATCAACAAGTCACGTTTTAATTGCAATAAGTGTGAAGGAAATAGAAGCCGTCGATGTGGCCCATGTCTGGCAATGGAGCACAAGACTCTCAGAGCCAACTTTTTGGATTCACAAATGCTTTTATCATAGCAGTCAGAGTGAAGTGGGGGAAGAAGTATTATTTTTCAGTTCTCTCACAATCTGTGTTACCAGCAAAAGGGATTTAATTCCTGAACTGAAAAACAACCCAATCAAAATAAAAAAGAAGGATGTGATTCTTCATTGAAATAACAGAGACAACTGGGGAACCCAGTTTTTCATCCTCTGATACTGTAAGAGATGAGATGCTTTACATGCTTTCTATTGTTGTAGTTGTAAAGACAATTCTTGACCTCCAAACAACGATCCCATACAAGATAAAATATTGATGATTTAAGGGATCTCCCTTTCAGTTACCCTCCACCTTGGCTTAAACCTCAGTCCGCATCTTTTGATTTTCACAAAACATAAACCCTTGACCCCATCCCAGTCATTTCTATGTAGATGAATCTGTCAGGAATATCTTCATTTACACAGACCAGCCTATACATAGGAAGCATATGTAAGCAGCATCCAATACATCATAGATGCGACACAGATTGCCTCAGGGTTGCTGGCACAAGCACTTCAGAACAAAATATGTATACACGCATAAGAAAGAATGCATATAAAACGTACACACGTACACACAAATATCTGCAGCACACGCTGAAACTTTGCATCATCACAGCACCTTTACTCGGCGTTAAAGCGGGAGGTCGGGATGCAAAGACCTTTTTCTTCTCAGGCCTTTAAATTGGTCCCAGTGAGAGCCAAGATCTCGGGCCACAGGGCTCACCTCACCTGCATATTGAAAAATTAGACTGCCATCCGATCGATGGCCTAAACACACTTAGACACGTCAGCTTTGGCAATGGCCTCCTGCATGTAGGATCACCTATATACATGTATGGGTTTAAGAAAAACTCTTGTAGTTTTCAACTGCCAAATCATCACGAAAACTGATTGGAAAATTGAAACATGACACGTGGTTAATATATGAATATGTCTCCGTTATCTTTTTATTTGGAGAGATCAATGTAAATGTTTTGGTTTTTAATAATTAGATGCAATTACACAATAATGAAATGAAATGGCTTACTAGATGACAGTTAATTATTTACAGTCAAAAGAGAGAACAAGTGTTTTTTCTATTTTGCTTTCAGCTAAAGGCAGATATTTGCAATAGGGAAACCGCCAATTCCTTCGGATGTATCAGTAAAGGTACATCTTAAACAATTTGAATATCATGAAAAAGTTCTATATTTTTGTCACTCATTTCAAAAAGTGAAACTCATTCATTATATAGATCCCTTACATATAGACTACAATTTTTCAAGCCTTTATTTCTTGGAATTTAGCAGCCCTGAGAGGACTGTCAAGTAAAGAATTTGGGGGAACTTTACAAGAGTGGTCTGAGGCTGGAGTCAGCGTATCAAGAGCCACTACACCCAGATGGATTCTACACATGGGCTACATATGTATTCCACTTCTGAACCAAAGATAATGTCAGAAGCGTCCTACTTTGACTAAGAAAAAAAAATGACTGGACTGTTGCTCAATGGTCCAATGTCCTGTTTTCAGATGAAAGTAATGTTTGAATTTCATTTGTTTGTTCGTTCGTGTTCTGAAGTCCATGGTCAATGAAGCCATTTTTCAGAAATGTTTTAAGCACTTTGTGCTTCCTTCTCCTTTGTAGAGATGCTGATTTCATTTTTCAGCAGCATGGCCTGCCCACAAAGCCAAAGGCTGGTCCAGTGACCATAGTGTTCTTGTGCTTGATTGGCCAGCATACTGGTCTGACCTGAACTCCACAGAGAATCTATAAAGGACTGTCAAGAGGAAGATGAGTGAGACTAGACTCAACAATGACCTGAAGGTCACTTTTAAAGCAAACTGCGCTTCCATTACACTTCAGTAGTGCCACAGGTTGATCACCTCCATGCCATGCCACATTTATTTCCTATATAATATTCTAATTTTCAGAGACTCTGAATTTTTGGGTTTTCATTATCTGTAAGCCATAACCATAAAAAATACATGAAATAAAGGTCTGACATATTTCACCATATCTGTAATGAATCTATACAATACATGAGATTCACTTTCTGAAATGAGTGGCAAAAACATTGAACTTCGTCATGATGGGTCAACCGTGGCTCAGGAGGTAGGATCTCGTCCCAGTGGTGCAGTGCTCGGCAGCATCGCTTCTGTGCCCCAGGGTACTGTAGCTACAATGTAGCTTACCATCGTCCATAGGTGTGAATTGGTGAATGAGTGAATGTAGTGTAAAGTGCTTTGGCATCCTCTGAACTAAAGAAAGCGCTATACGAGTACAGGGCATTTACCATGATGTTCTAATGTTTTTAGATGTACCAGGAAGCCCTGTGCATGCGTGGGGTCTCTCCAGGTACTCCGGCTTCCTCCCACAGTCCAAAAACATGATTGTTAGGTTAATTGGTCTCTAAATTGCCCTTAGGTATGAGTGATGGACTGGCGACCTGTCCAGGGTGTATCCCCCTCTCACCCTATGACTGCTGGAGATAGGCACCAGCCCCCTGCTGCCCTACGATGGATGGATGGATGGATGGATGGATGGATGGATGGATGGATGGATGGATGGATGGATGGATGGATGGATGGATGGATGGATGGATGGATGGATGGATGGATGGACAGACGGACGGACCAGGAAGTATTCCTGTATCACAACATAGAAAATACATTTTATGATAACAGACAACCCAGTTTTTCAATTTCTTTTTTGTCAGCGAAAACCCCACGGAGGAAACTCCCTAAATTATGCCATTCAACAATGGGAGAAAATTTCAGCTTCTGTAAAGGATTAACAGAAAGCCGATCAAGCATGATTTTAGGTTTAAGGAAAAACAAGCTGTGTAGTTCCATACTTTCATGATCGGTAAACAATCCCTAAGTACATGACATCCCAATCTTTCCATTCCTAATCACATTCTGAAACTTCAAAGAAAATGGCCAGTTACAAATTGTCAAAGGCACAAAATGATAATCTTCCACAGTTTTGCAGCTGGAAGATCACCCTCATCCTCCAACACAAGAGCTCACCAATATATATTCTAATGTATTAAATATAAACGTCTATTATAATTTCCGAATCATTGGCATCATGACGTTTTGTATAAAAATAGGAAATGAATATACCTCTTCATGCATCAACAAAATAGTTCTTGATCGCAAACAGTTACTTCAAAACTCAACCCCTACAGGTTTGGCATGTCTATGAATGTGCTTAACAGTGCACTAATGCGGTTAGGTGTGGACGGAGATTTTTTTTTTTAATGAGGTGGTGAGAATATTTGTTTTTTTTAAAACCCGGCTACGTGTGTACATGGTCTTAAAGTTGGTTTTAACATTTTGACTTTAACTTTTCCGGGCTCTGTAAGGTCAGGAATTGTTCTATATTCTTTTAAATCACAACAAAAAACGCATCGGTTTAGAGCTGCCTTTGAGTAATGCTTTGATGTATCATGTTTCGTGTATTCTTCTTGTTTTACTGCTGTTTTTACATTACATGCTTTGTCTGTGTTTTACTGCTATTTTTATTTCACCACTTAATCATGTAAAGCACCTTGAATTACCTTGTGGTTGAAAGTGTGCTATATAAAGAAAATTGCCTTGCCTTGCCTATATCACTGAACTGGTAAAGCCACATATTCCAACTTGAACCAATAGTGTGTTTACTTCAGTCTGAATCAGTTGAGTTTGTTAACTTGTAACTTTTTCAGGTGGATCGATTTTCTTTTTTACGCAGAGAAAATGCCAGACGGTTGTTTTGGTCTGCACCCTAGTGTGATTGTTGTGTTCACATCTACTGTACACAAACTAATCGAAACAAGAGGCTAAACGAACTAGAGTTCCTTTTAGGTAGACTAAATACCTTAAGTGTGCAAACATCCTTAGTCTAAAGGATCAGATATTAAAAAAGGGGGTCGCACTTACCAGACTGTTGTACCTCAACTGTGTAATGATGTTGAACACAGCTCGAAAATTTTTTAAAAATATTTGAAAAGGTTTTAATCCAAACATGCATTTTCTTAATATATTAACATATTTGTTTTAATTGTTTATATCATAAAACTTGCCCTCTGTCTTTTAAATAACATTCTTTCTTCTTGAAGCACTTTGTGATTTTTATCTGTGAAAGGTGTTATATAAAAAAGTTATGATTCAAATAAACTTTACGTACATATAACACCATATAAATCAGCAACTTATACCATTAACTCATCACTGTTTCACTCAGTATGTACCCAAATCCATTCTAATAGAACCTCAATTAGCAGTTAAGTGCTTCTGAATGGCATCCTCCCATCTTATTTCAGCAGCCTGATTTCTCGACGGCTGCTGAGATGCCAGTACAGATGGACTGAGTGGAGATGAGGCCAGTTGAAGTGTCTATGGAGCTAAACTCCTGGTAAATTGCGCCAGGAAAGAACCCCACCACGTTGAGGCTCTGGCAGGGAGAACAGGGGCCCCCCTTGTTTGGCAGAGGCTTGTTGACGGGAAACAAAATGCATTCAGATGATAATGAATGTGAGCTCCTTTGTACTGTCCTGGTTTTTCCCTTCGTTATATGCGGTACAGTATGGATCTTCACCCAAAGAGGGCACAAGGAACATGCAGACACAAATCTTATTTTCGTTGACACAACCATGCATAGACACACAAACACGCACACCCCATCACAAACCACTCAGTGTCTGGTACACAACGGCCTGATTGCTGGTCCTATCACCAAGGAGACCAGCATTAGGCGAGCGCCTGGCAGAGACAGACTGGCATTTAGCATTGAGGACCCCATAAAGCTTTCAGGCAGCCTTTTCAATGAACACAGGGACAGAGATGGAGTCACATAGACAACACGAAATGAAAGAAAGACTGAAAAAGTGTTTGACGGCTACATCGCAGACACGAACAATTAAAACTGTGAAGCAGCCTATACCAGAGAACATTTTGGAAACAAACAGGGGAAGAAACGTCACTTTAAGCTGAAAAAAGAAAAGAAAGAGGGTAAAAAGGCATAAACATGAAATCATGACTGGGGATAAGAGTTGCAGAAAGAAATAAAAAAAGGGTTTTTCCACCGTTTTATTATAAGCTAACATGCATTTAAAGTGCTAGCTAAACAACCACTTTGAGAGATGTTTCTAACGAACATAAAACACCATCTGAGGGTTGAGAGGCGCATGTGTGAATTCAGCTGATGTCACCAACGAGGGAAGCTATTAATACTCATGCCCACCTGAGTCTCCACTAGGCTGAGGAGCGAAATGCAGTGCAAATTAACTATGAAAATATTCATTCACAACTCCCCTGCTGAGGAGACAGAAAAGAAGGGAAATCAGGCATTCGGGTTTGATGAGAGCCCTTTGCCCTCCGTACAGAGAGCAGATGATTGAAGGATAGAAGGAAGCAAAGAAGTGCTAAAAGGTTAAGGAAGCGGGGATTTGGGCTGTGGGCTCCAGATGTTTTTCTGAGCTGAAGGCAATACAGTGGGATATGTTCATCTTCACCATCACACTCCCTACTTTACTCGAGCTTCGAGGATATGTGGCGATGGTTACTACAGTCGTTTGAGGGCTTTGTCACTTGTAAACATCAAGTCATTTCAGGTCGCTGAGTGTTGGTGAAGCCTCAGATGAGCCATCTCATTCGGAAGCACTTTCCACTAAAATATCCTTCCAGCAGCCATAATTATGAAAGCAACCGCCAGTAGTCTATATTTGGCAGGATGGCACTGTTCAGGGACGTCCCTGTTCCTTTTAACACTAAATGTTGCATGCCTGAGGCAGAGAAAGCCTCAGCAAACACCTTTGCCACTGATTTCTAGTAAGTTGTATGTATTATGAACAAAAACGGCCTACAATAAAGCGGATCGTGCCTTTGTGATTAAAGGATTAGCCTCGACTTGATTTAAGTTAGATTCTTTAAAGTATTTATCACCAGTCAGTATCTCACCGGCAGAAGCAGAAAAGTGAGTTTGCAAATTAGCTCAAGCTTAGACCGACTGGATGGAGATGGATGGTCAGAGTTCATCAGGTAGGGCAAAATGTACAACTTTGATCTCATTTGGCCAGAGCACATTCTTTCACATCTTTGCTAAGCAATGACTCATAACTACTTCATAGGACCTAACTGTAAAGGAAGAAGAGCCCCTTTAAGCATGTTTGAGATTGCATCTTTTTATACTGCCAGGTACAAAGCAGCCATGGTCTACTTTAAGGCTGAATATGTTTATTCAAATGCTTCACCAAAACAATGTCCAATGTATCGAGTAGTTTCATTCAGTTTGATCTACAATTGAGGAAATACCTGAAGAGATGTATAGCTACAGTGTCTTGCAAAAGTATTCGGCCCCCTTGAACTTTTCCACATTTTGTCACATTACAGCCACAAACATGAATCAATTTTATTGGAATTCCACGTGAAAGACCAATACAAAGTGGTGTACACGTGAGAAGTGGAACGAAAATCATACATGATTCCAAACATTTTTTACAAATAAATAACTGAAAAGTGGGGTGTGTGTAATTATTCAGCCCCCTTTGGTCTGAGTGCAGTCAGTTGCCCATAGACATTGTCTGATGAGTGCTAATGACTAAATAGAGTGCACCTGTGTGTAATCTAATGTCAGTACAAATACAGCTGCCCTGTGACGGCCTCAGAGGTTGTCTAAGAGAATGTTGGGAGCAACAACACCATGAAGTCCAAAGAACACACCAGACAGGTCAGGAATAAAGTTATTGAGAAATTTAGAGCAGGCTTAGGATACAAAAAGATTTCCCAAGCCTTGAACATCCCACGGAGCACTGTTCAAGCGATCATTCAGAAATGGAAGGAGTATGGCACAACTGTAAACCTACCAAGACAAGGCCGTCCACCTAAACTCACAGGCCGAACAAGGAGAGCGCTGATCAGAAATGCAGCCAAGAGGCCCATGGTGACTCTGGACGAGATGCAGAGATCTACAGCTCAGGTGGGGGAATCTGTCCATAGGACAACTATTAGAGGTGCACTGCACAAAGTTGGCCTTTATGGAAGAGTGGCAAGAAGAAAGCCATTGTTAAAAGAAAACCATAAGAAGTCCCGTTTGCAGTTTGCCACAAGCCATGTGGGGGACACAGCAAACATGTGGAAGAAGGTGCTCTGGTCAGATGAGACCAAAATGGAAAACGCTATGTGTGGCAGAAAACTAACACTGCACATCACTCTGAACACAAAATCCCCACTGACAAATATGATGGTGGCAGCATCATGCTCTGGGGGTGCTTCTCTTCAGCAGGGACAGGGAAGCTGGTCAGAGTTGATGGGAAGATGGATGGAGCCAAATACAGGGCAATCTTGGAAGAAAACCTCTTGGAGTCTGCAAAAGACTTGAGACTGGAGGAGGTTCACCTTCCAGCAGGACAACGACCCTAAACATAAAGCCAGGGCAACAAAGGAATGGTTTAAAACAAAATATATCCATGTGTTAGAATGGCCCAGTCAAAGTCCAGATCTTAATCCAATCGAGAATCTGTGGCAAGATCTGAAAGCTGCTGTTCACAAACGCTGTCCATCTAATCTGACTGAGCTGGAGCTGTTTTGCAAAGAAGAATGGGCAAGAATTTCAGTCTCTAGATGTGCAAAGCTGGTAGAGACATACCCTAAAAGACTGGAAGCTGTAATTGCAGCAAAATGTGGTTCTGTAAAGTATTGACTCAGGGGGCTGAATAATTACACACACCCCACTTTTCAGTTATTTATTTATAAAAAATGTTTGGAATCATGTATGATTTTCGTTCCACTTCTCACGTGTACACCACTTTGTATTGGTCTTTCACGTGGAATTCCAATAAAATTGATTCATGTTTGTTGCTGTAATGTGACAAAATGTGGAAAAGTTCAAGGGGGCCGAATACTTTTGCAAGCCACTGTATATAGATTTAGAATAATTTTGTTGGAAAGTCTGAAACTCCACATTAAAAACCTTCCATCCAGGCCATCTGTTCGTGAAATCACATCAGGTTCTTCTCAGTAATATTCAAACCTAACACACTTCTGTCAACATGGCTGTCGAAATAAATTAGGAGCATTTCGAGAGTGTTAGGCTGTGAACACCAGACAGCTCCCCCTCTTCAGCTATCCTGGGTTCTCCTCCGCGCTCTCAGGTTCGGCGTCACGCTGACTGTTAAGCCAGGTGTAAAATGTGCGAGTGCTGCTGTTTTGCACTCTCAGCTTTGCTTTCATCCAACCTTTCTACAACCAACTGGTCCCCAGTAATGCTCTCACTGACACTCTTTTTAGAATTTAGCCCTCAGCCCAACACCCCCCCCCCCCCCCCCCCCTCCGGTGCCTGTGATGCTTTGATAACTAGTTATTAAACACTAAATCATGTACTCTCATTTCAGCTGCAAGGCTAGCTCACAATGTTCATTTTTCACCTTAATCTAAAACAGGAGTAATTATAATTGGAGTCATTTTCTTTCTTCCCTTTGTGAATAGTCGTGGTGTAATCTGTAACTGTTGTGGCTCTGCTCTGCAACCTGCATTCACGAGCTTTTATCCGAGCACTGTTTAGGTGTAACAATGGTGAATAGCATCTCTTGTGGCTGTGCAGGCGCACTGGTGGCAGTCTCAATGGGCCCTGCTATTCCATGCTATCCCCAGTTAAACAAAGAGTATTTTTTCTTTCCCATTGTGCTCCAATAAGCCAAACATATCTCCACATCTTCCTTCATCACCCAGTGTTACAGTGATAAAGAAAAGCTATATCTCTCCCTGTTACTGCCTCTCTCTTTCACACTTTCACTCGGGAAGCATTACGCAGCTCTTTTCTCCCTATTTACCCGGCACAAAAAGAGGGGACACACGTTCAGCGCAGTCTAACAGAGACCTGAATTCCAAGGGGGATATTATCCTGTAAATACGGAGAAATCGCTGTGGAATGGGACAATGCCCGATGTTATTAAAGCACTCTCTAGCCGAGCACAATCGAGTCATTGATCATCCCATGTCATCGTTAAAACCCCGCGTTTCATCTCACAGCTTTTCATAAAGGGAAAATGTCAAGCGTTTACAGGCCAGAGAAGATGGATCACTTGATATTCTGTCATTGATTATGAGATATGTTTATGAAGAGTCACTCTGTGGCCCACAGGTCCCTTTAAGGATACTCTGGCCCTCCTGCTCCCTCTGACTTAGCTTGTTTCATACTGTGATTATGTCTTTACTAATGCTGTACAAAACGTTTTTGGTCTTCTTAGCAATCCCTGTGTCATCTTTACTGACTTTGCATCGCTGCAGTAAAACAATGACAGCCAGCTGTAATTGCACATCATTGTTGGTCTGCTATAATTACAGCTGTGACAGGGAGAAAAGGATTTATGGTCTTTTGGGTAATTACCCCAATTGACTAGATGGTGGCTAATTAGATTGTTTGACATTATGTGGATGTGTGCAAATGTGTTTATATATATATGTGTGTGTGTGTGAGTGTGTGTGTGTGTGTGTGTGTGTGTGTGTGTGTGTGCGTGCGTGCGTGCGTGCGTGCGTGTGTGTGTGTGTGTGTGTGTGTGTGTGTGTGTGTGTGTGTGTGTGTGTGTGCGTGGGTGTGCGTGTGTGTGTGCGTGTATATAGGGGAACATATAATAAATCATGTAAATAGAGACTTCATAGAAGAGCACAAAATTGCTCTAAAGTCAATTTGATCTCTGGGAATTTCTATTGTTAATGCATGTACGTTAAATAAAAAGTTTTAGTCTATGAGGCAGACATTCTGTCTACTTTTAATGCCAGGCTTAAAACCTTACTTTTACAGTTAGAGTGGCTTACGTCATCCTGAGCTATCTCTGTAGTTATGCTGCTATAGGCTTAGACTGCTGGAGGACAGACTGACCACTTATCTTCACTCTGCTACTTTCCTCTTCTACTACTCTCCAGTTGCATAATTTGCTGTTATTTCAAAGTTTAACTTTATGTTTCTCTCAGTGTTTATCTCTCTGTAGAAGTCTGGTGTTCTGCTCAGCTGTGATGCCTTTATGGAGGGGGGCATTGGCTGGGATGATACTCCCAGTAACTGAACGTCCTCTATTTCCTGTTATCAACTTTTTACTTTCTTTAACATTGAAAGAACTCCTACATCAGTTCCTCTGCTCTGTCTTCTTGAACCCCCAGTCGGCCGTGACAGATGGCCAGACTGAGCTAGATTCTGCTGGAGGTTTCTTCCTGTTAAAAGGGAGTTTTTCCTCTCCACTGTCGCTACATGCTTGTTCAGTGTCAGGGATTGCTGTGAAGTCAATGACACAACACAAGCGGCTGTCTACTGTCCCTACATCTTCCTGCAGGAGGAGTGGTTGCTGCAAGTCGATGACACAATGCAATATGCTGGGTTTCCTAAGGGGCTGTTTAAACGACAACGTTGCAGTTTTTCTTTGAATACGCAGGTGAAAACGCACTGCGTTTACACGACAGGGCGCGCGATGGAAAACGATGTAGTACATATGCCCGGCCTTTAGATGGCAGTGTGCCCCGTGTATGCAGTTTTCCAAGGTTTCCCCCTCACAACACGGAAAAGAAACATTTCATGATACCCAACAATGGCGGTCTTCTTGTAGTTCTCCGCTCAAATAAAGGCATATTGATTATTTGATGCACGTACTGTATGCGACCAAATAACTTCAGAAGCTGCATCAGCAGTAACCGCATACCTGGGTCCGCCATTGTTGTTGTTTTTCTGTAGAAAGGCAGAGTGCGCAAGTGCAACATGTCCGTAGGTGGCTGGAAGGGACGTCATCGTTTTCAAAAGTCTCCGGCTTGCGTTTACACGACAACGAATCCCTCAGCGTTTTCAGAACTCTCCACTCTGGAAGCCGTTTCCCAAAAGCTGCGTTTTCGCCCCCCGTTTTCCCGTTATCGTGTAAACGAGAGGCCGAATCGGAGAGAAAAACCTCAGTTTTGCTGAAAAACGTTGTCGTGTAAACAGCCCCTTAGATAGATAACTTTTAAACTGTTGGGAATACTGAATTGAATGGTTAATTTGAATGTGTTTGTGATTGAACTGACATTTCTTTTGAAGTTCATTGAGATGACATGTGTTGTGAATTAGCACTATATAAATAAACTGAATCGAATTGAAAATCAAACTGCAGTTGAAGCCCAAGTTTGGTCGGCAAGGCCTCTCTGCCAGTCTGAGTCCATTAAGTGATGCAGAAGAAATTTCAGACTTGTTCTGACAATAAAGAAACATTGCATCATGTCACTGCTAACCAACTGTTGTACTAGAAAACAAAATCAGTGGTGGTTGTGCCATCATAGGGTCTTAGCTGAGTGTTGTGCCAGAAATTGAGCACAGGCACCGTATGCAGCGAACTTGATTCAGAGATGGTATAATGAGACGGTCAAATAACAAAACCACATGCTGCATATGTAAGTAAAGCTGTAAAAAAAATCAGGTGATCCAAAGAATAAAAATTAGCAGTCAAAAACAAGCTCTTCAGTGGTCAGTCAAATTCCTTCTCCTATGAGCCATCTTTTGTCTTCGAAAATTGTTATACAACACATTGGATGTTGTGTATGTTTGTGTAGACATATGTTCAGGGTTAAAAGAAAGGATTACCATTCTCAATTTAACAGCTGAAGAGCCTCTGGCAAACAGGCAAACATCTGAGTGCTGAATCGGTATACTGTGTCCTATTGCAGCATCTGATTTGCCCTTGAAAATAAACGACATCATCCTCGCTTTGTTAAAGGGCCCTAACACATGCCGTGGTTGATAATTCACCCGATCCAAATACCTTGATTGTAAAAGATGTCGCCTGTTTAAAAAATGGACATTTGTAATCAATTAATTTGGCTTTAGGCTAGAATTTGGTCAATTCCACCATGAATACCTGGATTAGCAATGCTCGGGATTCCAAGAGGTTGCTATGGCCCCAAAAGCCATGTGATGTGGTCAGTTCCATCTACATTCAACACTCACTTCTCTTTCCTTCACTCCTTTAAAATTTATTTATGAATACTCAAATAATTATTCTATTTGTGGTATTTAAAACAAAAAGCATCCACAAATATACTACAAAGCTAAACAGAAAGACTATCCAGTTTTATATTAGAAAAATGCTTTTACAGACATTTAACTCATATAACTGCCATCAAAATTATAAACTTAAAGTTGTCAGTAAAATTAAGTATACGAGTCCGGTCTAGTAATAACCCTTAACAAAAATATTTATCATCAGTATCCATGGCTTCAAAACCTGTGGCTGCCAAAACATCAATTTACATTTTGTTTTGGTTTTTGTTTCAATCAAAATGCTGCTTCAGATGGTCTGATCAGACTGCAGTCATCCTGAGCCCATCACTGGCTCCCAATTTGCACCAGATCTGATTTCCAGTGGCCTCTGCAAGCACGGAAATAGTAAACAAGCTTGCACAATCATATTTATCTGATCTCATCATCCCTTATGCATCCTGTCACCATTTAGAATCAAAGGGAAGTGGCCGGCAGACTGTCACAGACGATCAGGAGGAAATTACCTGCACACACATCTATTAGGCACTAGACTGGAAGGTAAATCTGGCATCCTCCACTCCTGATCACAAAATATTGTTTTTTATTTTATTTTTAAAAAGTAGCGCCAACACACGCTTCCTCCCAGCTGTCTGTTTGATGAAAGAGGTCAAGAGTCTGTTTATCTGTGTCCTCCTTTAACCCCAATTATAGACCTAGTTTTTATCTTGCAGAGTATATAAATCTACTGAAGTATGCCCGTTTAAGTAAATTGACTACATGTTTTACCCGCCTGTCGATTGAAAAACAATACACAGACAGTTCAGTTATCTGAATAAGTACTGTTTCATTTCATTCTCTATTTTCAAACAAAACCTTTGAAAAATATATAAACCTCAAAAAGGAAGGGGATGGCATATGCATTGCAAAAAATCTAAGCATTTCTGAAGTACGTCATTCTGCTACTGCATCAGCATGCATGCATGTTCATAACTGAGGTCATCCTCATTTGCTGCTAAACTGATCAAATAAAGCCAAAGCTATCCATAATCTATAAAGCAGGGTCACAAAGCACGTGGCAAATATAATCTGCAGCAATGCCCATCTTAGCAAAAGATTTGTGACTGTGTTCAATAGGTTACACATTGTTCCATATTCAGAAATCATCCCTTGGCAGACATGTTGGATATGGATAAGCCGCCATGGTTCATCAGAGGAGGCGAGGACGTCACCGCCTCATTGGTCACAGAAGAAACAAGGAAGGCTTGTTTCACTGATGCAGCCACAGCCAAGAGAAGAGGGGTGGGGGTCAGAACGTGGCAATAACAAGAGTTCAACCGCATGAAAACGAAGCATCATGAGAATGAATTACATCATAGGTTTCTGAACTTGTAGTCTTAAATTACATAAAGTCATAGTCATGTAGTGAAGTTGGCTTTCAGAAATTCAATAAAACGTTTGCTTCGAAGTACAATCACATGCGGTGTTTTTTTACTGACAAACTGACTGATAACAGTGTATGCAAGGATTGCAACCGGTTTTGTGTCCCATTAATGCGCTCTGCTTCTCATCTCTTTATCTTAATTGCAAAAATGTTTCCAGATAGCTTGCAATGCAAACTGCTCTAATCTTTGTACATATACAAGGAGATTAGGAGGGCTTTACCTCTCTGAGCAACTCTGACAGGAAAAGATCAGTTAAAAAAAAAAATCTAATGAGACACGTTTAGCCTTTAGGTGACGAAAAGCCTCCTTGGTATAAGAGGTAGACATCTCTTCAATGAGGCAGAGGGATGTTGGAACTGCTGTACTACTGCCAGTGAAATGCAAACAATGCATCAGACACATTAACAGGTTTACACCGAGTAAAGTAGCCTGCTTCAGAGCTGTTTAGACCTGTATGTTGTTCAAAGTTGTAATTTAGGTACTTCTTTTTCTATTCCAGCTGCCAGTCTTTTAGAGTATGTCTCTACCAGCTTTGCACATCTAGAGACTGAAATTCTTGCCCATTCTTCTTTGCAAAACAGCTCCAGCTCAGTCAGATTAGATGGACAGCGTTTGTGAACAGCAGTTTTCAGATCTTGCCACAGATTCTCGATTGGATTTAGATCTGGACTTTGACTAGGCCATTCTAACACATGGATATGTTTTGTTTTAAACCATTCCATTGTTGCCCTGGCTTTATGTTTAGGGTCGTTGTCCTGCTGGAAGGTGAACCTCCGCCCCAGTCTCAAGTCTTTTGCAGACTCCAAGAGGTTTTCTTCCAAGATTGCCCTGTATTTGGCTCCATCCATCTTCCCATTACACGAAGGAAAAACGCAGATATTTCCCTGCGGTTTGGCCTCTCATTTACACGAAAACCCTGTTTTTATCACAGAAAACGATTATTTCTAAAAAACTCCGGCCAAAGCGGAGATTTGCGTTTTCTCCGTTTTAAGTGTTTGCATGTGGACAGAAATAACTGGAGTTTTCAGCTCCGCAACGTCACTTTCCGTGACAAAAATGCTCCGACATCACTTGTGCGACTTGTGTTTACACTCAGAAACAGCTTTTATGCCCTCAGAGATGTGTTGGCATCATTGATTGTCCAAGTGCTTTTTGCTTGCTTGTTTTTACAAACTTAATTACTGCTCTATGTAGAAGTTAGAACATAGAAAGTTACTCTGAGTGGATAGGATTTGGGGCAACTACTGCCCCCTACAGGTTTGGCATGTCTATGAATGTGCTTAACAACACACTTATGCGGTTAGGTGTGGACGGAGAATTTTTTTTAAACGAGGTGGTGAAAATATTTGGGGGGTTTTTTAAACCGGCTACATGTGCACATAGCCTTAGTCTCAGTCATTGTGTCCTTGGGCAAGACACTTTACCTGCCTTGCCTGGTGGTGGTTGTCAGAGGTTCTGGTGGTGCCGACTTTATGGCAGCCTCACTTCTGTCAGTGTGCCCCAGGGCAGCTGTGGCCACAATGTAAGGCAAGGCAAGGCAAGGCAATTTTATTTGTATAGCACACTTTCAACAGCAGGGCCATTCAAGGTGCTTTACATGACTTGGTGATTTAAAAAAAAAAAAAAAACAAGGGAAATTAAAAGTAAAAGAAAAACACATTACACATGATACACAATAAAGCAAGAGAAAGATAAAAAAAAAGCAAGAGAGCATGAACACATTTCGTACATTTGACATCAATCATTTACTCGAAGGCAATTCTAAACAGATGGGTTTTTAGTCTCGATTTAAAGCAGTTCAGAGTTTCAGCAGCTCTACACTCGTCAGGAAGTCTGTTCCAGATAAGGGGAGCATAGAAACTGAAAGCTGCTTCTCCATGTTTAGTTCTGAGTCTAGGGATGTTTAGTAGGCTGGAGTCGGAGGACCTGAGTGGTCTTGGTGGTTGGTACCATGACAACAGGTCTTCAACATATTTTTGGTGCCAAGCCATGTAATGATTTTTAAACTAGTAGGAGTATTTTGAAGTCTATTCTCCGAGTTACAGGGAGCCAGTGTAAGGACTTTAGAACTGGGGTGATGTGCTCTACTTTCCTGGTTCTAGTGAGGACGCGAATGTAGCTTACCTACCACCATCAGCGTGTGAATGTGTGCGTGAATGGGTGAATGACTGAATGTAAAGTGCTTTGGGGTCCTCTGGACAGCATAAAGCGCTATACAAGTACAGGCCATATACCATTTATTCAGGTACATCAAAATATACTGAATCAGCCCTTCATTCTGCCGATCTTACACTCAACAAAAATATAAACGCAACACCTTTGTTTCTGCTCCCATTTTTCATGAGATGGACTTAAAGGTCTAAAATTCATTCCAGATACACAAAATTACCATTTCTCTCAAACATTGTTCACAAATCAGTCTAAATGTGTGATATTGAGCACTTCTGCTTTGCTGAGATAATCCATCCCACCTCACAGGTGTGCCACATCAAGATGCTGATCTGACATCATGATTAGTGCACAGGTGTACCTTATACTGCCCACAATAAAAGGCCACCCTGGAATGTGCCGTTTTGTCTCACAGCAAAATGCCACAGAGGCCACAAGCATTGAGGGAGCGTGCAATTGGCATGCTGACAGCAGGAATGTCAACCAGATCTGTTGCTCGTGCATTGAATGTTCATTTCTCCACCATAAGCCATCTCCAAAGGCGTTTCAGAGAATATGGCAGTACATCCAACCGGCCTCACAACCGCAGACCACGTGTAACCACACCAGCCCAGGACCTCCACATCCAGCAGGTTCACCTCCAAGATTGTCTGAGACCAGCCACTCAGACAGCTGCTGAAACAATTGGTTTGCATAACCAAACAATTTCTGCACAAACTGTCAGAAACCGTCTCAGGGAAGCTCAACTGCAGGCTCGTCGTCCTCATCGGGGTCTTGACCTGACTTCAGCTCGTCGCCGTAACAGACTTGAGTGGGCAAATGCTCACATTCGATGGCGTCTGGCACGTTGGAGAGGTGTTCTCTTCACGGATGAATCTCGGTTTACATTGTTCAGGGCAGATGGCAGACAGCGTGTGTGGCGTCGTGTGGGTGAGCGCTTTGCTGATGTCAATGTTGTGGATCGAGTGGCCCATGGTGGTGGTGGGGTTATGGTATGGGCAGGCATCTGTTATGGACGAAGAACACAGGTGCATTTTATTGATGGCATTTTGAATGCACAGAGATACCGTGATGAGATCCTGAGGCCCATTGTTGTGCCATACATCCATGAACATCACCTCATGTTTCAGCAAGATAATGCACGGCCCCATGTTGCAAGGATCTGTACACAATTCTTGGAAGCTGAAAATGTCCCAGTTCTTGCATGGCCAGCATACTCACCGGACATGTCACCCATTGAGCATGTTTGGGATGTGCTTGACCGGCGTATACGACAGCGTGTACCAGTTCCCACTAATATCCAACAACTTTGCACAGCCATTGAAGAGGAGTGGACCAACATTCCACAGGCCACAATTGACAATCTGATAAACTCTATGCGAAGAAGATGTGTTGCACTGCATGAGGCAAATGGTGGTCACACCAGATACTGACCGGTTCTGAGTCCCCAGACCCCCAATAAAGCAAAAAACTGCACATTCCAGGGTGGCCTTTTATTGTGGGCAGTATAAGGTACACCTGTGCACTAATCATGATGTCAGATCAGCATCTTGATGTGGCACACCTGTGAGGTGGGATGGATTATCTCAGCAAAGCAGAAGTGCTCACTATCACACATTTAGACAGATTTGTGAACAATGTTTGAGAGAAATGGTAATATTGTGTATCTGGAATGAATTTTAGATCTTTAAGTCCATCTCATGAAAAATGGGAGCAGAAACAAAGGTGTTCCGTTTATATTTTTGTTGAGTGTATAAGCAAGTGCATGGCAAAATTTGACCACAAAAGGAACATTTACTGGAAAATGTTGCATAAACTTAAAAAAAAAACGCCTAAAGTTTGATCTTATGTTTAGCCATGTAGTTTGGGTTGTACTACAAAAAAAATAAACCTTCTCTAGATTCTTCTTTGGAAATTACCAGTTGAAAACAGAAACGTTTTTGTTTTTTTCTGTAGTGTTAACTACAAAAAATAAAAATAAATAAATAAAATGCACTGACCGTCTTTTGTGTTAAGCTGCAGCTTAAAAGACAACTTTTTCATGTTGATACCATGCTTGAGCAACATGGCAGCTTAGGATTTCAGAGGGAGTTAATGCCCTTTTAGGGCTTCCATAGATGTCCTCCTGTCAGCGTCATGAGAAACAACATTCCTATTACTGCAATATGGTCATTTAAAGCTCTGTCAATATCTGGCATGTACCTAAAAGGCTTTACTTGAATAAAAAGAACATGCACACACATAGTATATATTAGGATAATTGACAATACAACTATCTGGCACTATCAGTTAAATCTGTACAAAATCCAGGAGATATTACTGCATAAGCGAGGGATTTATGAGGACCTTTGAGCATGCCGTGTCGTGTGGTTGGGTGGGTCGGTTGCTGGTGGTTTTTTATGTGGCCCTAATGATGAATTTGGCTTGTCATATTCTGGCACTGCAGTTTACTGGGCCGAGTGGATGTGCATAATGAGTACACTAGGACTACAGTACAAGGCAAAGTGCAGCATACTGGACCAAGTTTCCCCAGCCCCCTCCAGGCTGTCAGGCAGGGCAACCAGATAATCTAGCAGAGGCATGGATTAAAGGTTGGTGGGGGCACAGAAACATATGGTGCCCCTGATATCCATGCCCCTTATTTAGTTTGTAAATGAACACAGGCGAGAGAACACTGTCACCAGAAGAAAAAAAAAAAAAAAACAGCTGAATCAATGTAAGAAGACATTAGCCAGCTACATTTAAGTGAAGACAAACATGGGAATAACTGTAGCTCCATGATGCACCATGATGCATCAGCACTACAATCCCAAAAGTAGAAGCTGAACCGATTTATGAGACCACAAAGCAACTTTAAAGAAACCATAAAATAAAAAATTGTACACCATGAACATATTTTAGGGAAATAGGGAAGCGAAGAAAACGTCTGACACATTCCAGTTCCTGAGGTTGTCTGGCTGCAACAAGAAACAGTGATCCTAACATCCTAGCACCCTAAAAATATTTTTAAACATTACAAGGACTATTTTTAAAACACAGAAAAGTGTCAGACATATCCCTGATCATCAGAGTAATCAGTTGGCTGGTCAACAAGCTTTTGTTCAGGCCGAGGATTTATTCAGACTGCACATAAATTAGATTTGGATCTCAAATCGGATTTTTT
This sequence comes from Valencia hispanica, assembly GCA_963556495.2. Taxonomy (NCBI): domain Eukaryota; kingdom Metazoa; phylum Chordata; class Actinopteri; order Cyprinodontiformes; family Valenciidae; genus Valencia; species Valencia hispanica. The sequence continues at coordinate 44,947,588 of OY747700.1, read as the reverse complement.
GGGACAGATTGCCAGTACAGTAATTTCGGGGTGATGGATCAGCAGCTATCTCTGGTAATGACACAGACATCGGTAACTATACATCCTATCACGGCCCATGGATCTTGCAGCCGTGTTATTCAAACTGTGGCCCATTTTTTTCTCATTCATTTTGTTTTGGGTCATGTGCCCTTATTCAGATTTTAATTGTTTTATACCTTTGTTTACTTAGTTATCGGTCTCTTCTACCCATTATTCTAGATTCACCCTTGCAGTCCTGATTCTCCAGCCACAGCTTCGTATTTTGTTCTGTATACTTTGCTGTATTCTAAGCTCCAGCTGCACCTTTTGTTTATTAAAAAGTATAATTTTTGTCTTTCTATATCAATCTGCTTTACTGCATTTTTGTGTATATCAACTTCAAACAATAGTTCCCCAACTAACCCTCTGTGATTTTGATTTAATAAGCACAATATGGTGGCAATAAGTAAACAAATTAATTTAACATCATAAAAGTGTCATGAATTAACCTGTCTGCTCATGCTGTTCCTGGGTTGGCTTTCCCTCACTGGCCATGCCCACGCCCCCACTGGTGGGTCTGATCTCTGATCGCTTCCACCTGCCAGGTCTCTATTTAAATGCCTCACACCCTCAGGTTCAGTGCGAGATCTTCTGTTTTTGGTCCTGTGTATTGACCCAGCCTGTCCTTTTCACCACTGCCTCATCCTTTGCCTTGCCGATACCGTGAGTCGTCTTTTTTTCCTTCTACGGATTTTTGACCTTTTGCCCAGATATCTGACCCTTCCATTTGCTTAACAGATTTTTGGATTTTGTCTGCTTCCCCTGGATGTTTTCATGTGCATGACCCTGGACAGTTTTTTTGACTAAGCTGTTTTGAACTGAGAGATTAATTCTCCTCTCCCCTGAGCATCATCAGGTTGTTTTAGTTGGATTCCGCATCCCCCTTGAACTGAGTAACATTCTCCTTTCTCTTGAGAGTCCCTTCTCTCTGGATCTTCTGTCCAGTGGGTAAAGTGTTCCCGGAGGTTGAAAAGAGTTCCCATCTACTGACGAGACAAGTTGCTGCTCCCCCAGGTGAACCTTTTAGTTTTTTTCCCACTTCCCTATTTTCCCACTGGAACTCTTACGTCGCTAACAGACTGCGTATGTTGCAGAGAGCCAGACCCTGAGACCAGAGAGACTCTTCACGCAAGATTCACTTATACTTTGTAAATAAGTTTGAAGATTCCCTTGGGTCGTTTGTATACTGGGTTCAGGTCGTACAGTAACCTGACAAAAAAAAAAAGATTAAAGTAAAAAACCCTTACCTATTTTGTTGGATTTCCCCCTAAAAGGCATTCTCCCTTGTGAATGCAAAACATGCAACTGAGTTTCGGCATGATTCATTCATCTGAACCAAGAAATGCATTCAATAAACATGAGATTAGGATTGTAAATGTATGCTTGCACAGAGTGTACAGTAGCTGCTTGACCACAAGTTAATTTAGCCTACAAAGTGCTGAGTATCCTGTAAGGCAGTGTGATGAGAAAAAATACTTTGAAACATAGAGACTGCTTAATTCTGTATGAAACAGTTATAGGCCTCAGGTGTCTCTTCGCATTCATCAGCAAAGCCATGTTCCAGTGTGACTAATAGGGTAAATGGCTGTTTTTTGTATGTGCATGCTTTGCCCAGCGTCCGTCTGTAAATCTGATAAGTATCCGAAAGAGACTGTGTTTAACCACTTTGTTAGAGCACCCCCCCCCCCGTCCTGTTCTTTTGGACTCAGCAGACACAAAGGCATGGGGAAGTCTGCTATAACACAGCACAGATGGGATCTCTTTCACTGTGCGCCTACAGTGATGCTTTTCGCTACTCCTGAGTGTTAGCGCGCATCATGACTGACATGCTCATTCGCTGTCTGCATGGACGGGCCAACCCAGGACCCCTTCTCAGTCTCACCCTCGTCCCTGGAAACTCTCTGCGCGATGGAATAGCGTGTGGGAGGATGGAGCGATATAGGCAGGGAGGGAAATTTTGATTGTGTAAGCGAGAAATGGAGTGAAACTGAGGGTGAAAAAAAAGACAAAGGATAACTTGGGGGGGAAAAAAAGGTGATGTGAAGCAAAAGAGCTGAATAAAATGCACAGTCACATGGGGGACAGGAAAGAAAGAGGCCGAGGTTGTGATAAAGACAGAATGAGGAGTTGGACCTGTCGTTTTGAAAGATTGTCAACTTGGAGAAAGATGAGAAATAACGAGAGTCAAGCACACAAGACAAAGGACAAACATAAAATGAAACTCCGGTGCATCCTTTACTTGCTGGGAGCAACTGAGGTTTTTAACACAAATTTTCAGAGAGTCAAAGTGTTTTACAGTCAAGGCCCACCTTTCACTCGTGTCTCATTTTGTAAGTGTGGTGGTGACCAAGAATTTATAGTAAGGGGATTTCTGCATGCATTTAAGGAAATGTATATTTTATTGTCCAGAATTAGCTAAATTTATTACATCATTACAATCATACTATTTGTGTATTAATGACTTTTAAAATAAGTTTTGATATCATTTTACCTAACACGTTACGAATGAATGCTGGCACATGAAGTATACTGCCTTGAAGAACTATTCATATAAATATCTGAAATACAATTCATACCCTTCGAAACTGAAAGTTTTGACTAGAGATTGTAACCAAAATACTAAAATTAGATCCATCAATGCGGTGACCGATCCATAAAATAGAATCAATTCTCTGAAGGTTATTGGTTTCTAAATCAGCCAATTATTTAATGAAACATTACTTCCGCCAAATAATGTTTTGTCTTCACTTCTGCTTTGGATTGTGAATTAATTGTTTCTACACAAATCATTAGTCTTAAACTAATTACAATTAGTTTAAAACTAACTTAGCCTCACTTTCAACTCTTCAATACAAGCATTGGTCTTTAAGCAAAAACATATTCATACCCAACTGTGGTATCACTATCAACTCATTGGTTATTGCTTCCACTTCTATGCACGTTTGTAAATTTTTACTGTTCTTTTGGTAGTGAGTTTTATTATTCATTCTTCTTTTTACTTTGTAGTTAGTTGTGTGTGTTACTATCTTAGTGAGTTTGTTGATTAAAGTATCTTGACTGGAAATTTGAATTCTTTTTGTTAATAAATTCTTGTATTTTGTAACGTATTATGGACAACCCTAAACACAGTGTCTTCAGATACGATCCATCCTGCCTACAGCCATCAGCATCTACCACAACAGTGGTCCCAAACCTTTTTCGCCACGAATCGGTTTAATATCTGACAATATTCACATGGACCTGCATATAAATGCACAAAAGAAAGACGGCAATAAAAATCAGGGCTATTATTAAATATAATAATAAATGGAAATCAAATGTCTACTCATAATTGTATCAGCAGCGTACCATATCATCCCACAATATGAGTAACAGCAACTCAACACCTAATAGCAGCAACTAATTCTTCTGTGAATTGTCTTCATACAATCGGACTTTCATCAATAATATCGATTGCTATTTTATGTGATTCATTTAATATTGATGTCAATATTAAATGAACCATATAAAATAGCACACATTTACACCCTACAAACACCATTTTGTGTAAATGTAATTGAAAAGTTAAACTTTTTTATAGCCTACATGAAATTACAAATCTGGTCACTCACCAGTGTTGATCTTCTTGAAAACAAATGCAGATCTTTCATCTAGGTGTGGCAAGGTGCATGATGAGGGCCCGGGTGGGATTTGATCCCCAGAATCCCGGGTGAGAGTCATGCGCGCCTACCAGTCAGCCAAAGGAATATCCGACACAGTGACATGACCCCACACTGTCACATAGGCAAACTTTTCAATAACTGTATAATCTCTTAAAGTCCTTGAATGATGGTAAAATCCAATGGCTGGTGACGTCCCAAATGTTTAATCTCTAAATTTCATTCAAGAGGCACATGCTAAATTAAGACTTCTTCAAAAAATCTGCTTCATTAATTCTTTTTTTGTCTTGGTAGCTAGCAAGGATATTTGATGTCTGCACACATTTATCCATCAGAATGTAAACGTGACATGTGCTATTCCGATATTTTAACACGAGTTATGGTGCACAACCAACTTTCACATTTGGCAAAACAGGGCCCATCACTTCCTGCGGCTGTTTGATAGCGGGATCTCTTTTTCTTCTAATAAATTTCCGGCAGACTGCACGCCAAATGGCACATTGCTGCCTTTCTCTATCGAGTAAGGTAGCAGAATCTCAGCTTGGGGTCGTGGCATTTGTGCCCCTTGGCTGTCTACCGAGCGCACTTTGGGCATGCGCACTGTGATTTCAGATGTTCATTATTCAAACAAACGTTAAGGGGCCGGGCCCAGTCGCCCCTTCAAGAGGATTTCCCCTACTGAGCTTGTCAGTATTCTGGCAAAGACTTAGATAGTTATACACAAATGTTGATAACAGAATCTCCTTGGTAACAAAATCTGTCTTTATATAATATCATTTTGTAAAGAATGATCCTGTTCTACTGATTAATTTAAGAGTTCCACAGAGACATCTGGTGGGGCCAGGCCCCACCGGCCCCAAATGAAAAGACCCCACAGTTGTATAATATTAATTTTAACAACATTTCATTTCCCTTTGAGAATAGTTGAATATTATTGAACTGAATTGTGGTTGTAATGAGAAAACACTACTGCAGGCACTATATGTAGGAGTTAGCACCAGAAAAAGACAGTAGCTCTGCTGAATCTAGAATCGTGTATAAAACTATAGCTGCTCTGGTACACAGAGATTTTGATTGTTGACTTTTTAGTAATGAATCACGACAGCATTTGATCATTCCCGTAAAACAAGGTAATCCTTCACCGCTTACAGTCCACACCAGGGTGTCAGGATGAAGTCTCTACTGTCCGGCTGATCTTGAATGGTGAGACAGCACTGACTGCCTCCACTGTAGGGTGGCTGAGCCTCAGCAGGTGGAGCGGCTCCGCTACATAACAGGCTCAGTGATTCGATCCAAAGCACCTTCTGTCCAAAACGTCCTCTGTGAGGACCCCAAAATACCTCAGAGCCTCACTCTAATGCACCTTGGATAAAAGCACTAGATAAATAAAGACTAATTTCCTCCGGGAGATGTGGAAAGTTCAATAAGAAGTCAATGTGTTGACTGTGATTTAGCTTCGTTTTAAACAGAGTAAATGTCACATCAACGTTTTGAGCAAGCCTTTAGTCATCACCTTTCTCATTGTTGGTACTAATAATCAGTCTTTGTGTGTTCTCCATAGCATGTTCCTCAGTTCCAGTAATTAATTACCAAACTTAACACAATGATTTTAGCAGCCTGCTACCAAAAGAAGTGCCTGCACAAAAGAAAAAGACCATATGAAACAGCTACGTTTTACCCCAGCAGTCACTTTATGAATTACCAATGGCAGTGAAAAGCTCTGAGCATATTTAATGCAGGAGAATCTGTCCCTTTTTCACTTTTTCCCCTCTGTTCTCCTTTTTCTTTGCAGTATTCAGCATTATGACTGAGCCGGAGCAGCTCAACATCTCAGAGTCAGGGCAACAGACGTAAATGGTTTTGAGTTTGGTTCATCTGCACCCTGGCCACACAGCAAAGGGTTTCTAACAAGCGTGTTGCTTCGGGGTGGGGGTTAAAAACATGAAAAATGAAGTTTCATCTAACAAAAAAGAAAATCATGCTGCAGTAAGAAGCTTCCCAATGCTTGAAAGTTCCCTCTTATGTTTAAGGCAGCCTTATGTCGGAGAGCTCAGTTCCTTAGAGGCTTTTAAAAGCAGAAAAGAATGATTTCTTGTGTCGGCTCAGCATCTAGCAGTCATTACAGACGAGCACAAACAACCCATCAATTTTAAAAGTATGCAATTTACTAAATTATATAGATCCACATGAAATTACCTCCTGTCTATTCTTGGAAAATGTATAACTTTCTTCATCAGACACGAGGCTCAGAGCAATGGTTATATGATCGGTTTGTCTCTCAGAGTGACACCAGTTCACCTCCCGGGTTCATCAACAAGCTCTCCAAGCTCATTTAATCGTTGAATGGATCAATTAACGATCAATTTCAAATTAGCGATGCGAGGCCACTGTACTCCAGAGAGGGGAGCAGAAAAATGCCAATATACAGTCCTTGCTTCAGGACGCACCCATGTTGGGTAGCTCCCCTCTAAAAGCATCCCACAGCTGAATCCACATCCGTCATCTCATCCTCGAGCAAACACAGCTCTCAACAAGCCGTCTGTCGGCGTAGACAGACAAAAGACTGTCTGCTCTGCCCCCAAGGAGCACTGTGGAGCTGATTTTGCGCAGGGATGATTGTTAGTGCTGTAAAAGTCTCTCCATTTTAGCGGTAATACCCTGACCACATCAGCATCAGTGGGTTTCCTGATACTATCCTCATCCTGTTTAACTGCTTCTAACGAGTGTAGTAGTAGGGGGTAGTAATTTGTACTCTCAGAAGATAAGATCACAATATTATCTGCTTTTAATGTGCACTCCTTATTTTAATGCAAATATCCGTATAAATCTAATAAATGCTCTGCTCATTATAAGAAAATAAAACAAGGAAATAAAAGCATTAAAATGAGCTGGGTCATACAAAACTTTCGACTAATGTGGCAGCAGTGCTCAGGAGGGGACCAAAGGCTCTCTGTATTCATTCACTGTGGAACCGGCAGAGTGATTTGTAAGAGAAGACAACATGTTAAAACAGATTAATGATTAAGATGCAGTGGATGATGCATTAAAAAGCCAGAAATTTTGAAACAACTGTCAGTTACACTGTAATGCTCGGCTAAACTTACTGCGCGCTTTAGACTTACTGGCATCCCTGTTAAAGGCATGTAAAAACAACTACATTTGTTTATTACAGTAGCGTAGTCTCAAAATGAAAAATGTTCATTTAAGGACATTTACTGAGTGGGGAATTAAAGTTGCATGTTAAGAAGTAATTATTGTGCCGTAGTTACTTTATTTCCCTGAAATTAATAAAGCATTTGTATAAATTTACACCTTATATTTTAAGTTGATCCGAGCGACTATGAATTTTGAATCAAGGATACACCTATTGCTATTTACATAGCAACCGGATGTTTCAGAGGCATACCAGGGACAAAAAGAAAAAGATCCTCCCGCCTACCATCACAAATGTAAACGTCCCTCTACTGCCACTTTAACCATGTGGTTTGATCAGAAGAGAATACGATTACATGTTTCAGTCACAAACACTCTGGGTGGCTTTGGTGTGAAACAAAGGATGAATATGTGCAAAAGCATTTCATGCTAAAGGTTGTGTAATGCTGTGGGCCCGTTCATCTTTCAACGGCCCAGCGTACCTTGCAGGATTGCATGGCATCAGGAACTCTTCGGGAGATCAGACCACGGTACCTTAAAAATGTCCAGATTGCTCACACAGAGAGGCGTACTGTCTTATTGAGCGAAGGCTTTGCAAAGTACAGACAGCAAAACCCTGATAAGTGTGGCACAAATAATTTGGTTTAAAATAATGATTTCCTATTGAGGGAATTCTTTCCCCTCTTCTTAATAAATGTACTCAAATTTGGTACTCAAAAGTTTGATTTTTATCCGAATCTCTAAATGTGAGATTATATTATGATTATGATTAATATAAATTATTTATTTAAAGGGTTTTTATGCATGTTTACCACAGAGTCCATTCTTAATTTTTTTGTTTTTTGATATGTTGCTTTTATTTGCATTTCTTCTTTTTTATTCATTATAATAACCAAAAAAATTAATTAAAAAAATATGCAAAATTATTATTTTTTACTTCTTTACAATACTACTACTCAGTTTTTGACTACCTTTTAGATTTCCTAAATAATACATGTTACGGTAGATTGGTGCTTCAGTGTTCGCTGGTTTTTCTGTGGAACGTAGCTCCAACTTATTCATGGAAATCTGCCTATTCTAACATCATTTTCTTTCAAATATTTGAAAAAATAATTAAGCTTGGGAAGCTGAAACACCTAGGCACATGGCTGCTTGACCCACTGTGGTTAGTGTTTGCAAAGCAGCCGATCCGGCAGTGCAATTAATTTCCCTTGCCGCTGATTGGCTGTATCCCAAAGTCCGAGGATGAACAAGACTGTGGAGTAGTTGTTAGCTTCTGTGGTAGTGCTAAGGTGGTTTCTACTGTGAGTTTTAATGCATATAAAGGAATATTTGGTGTTTGAAATATTAAAATAAGCAGTTATAAGTGTTTTCAGGGTGGTCTCTAGTATTCGCAGATTTTAGCTAATCGCTGGAGACTGTGGTCCCTAACCACCGCAAATACCAGACATATTGTCTTAATGGGAATCAATGTATTAAATTGGAGGGGGGAAAAAAAGACTAGTCATTGCCAGCTTTAATTCTTTGCAAAATTTTGCTTGTTTAATTCTTTTATCAACTTTGATTTTAGATTGATTTAATTCAGTCGTCGAAGAGGAAAACATCAGCGCTGGAAGAGAGTCTTCGTGGGCGCTGCTTAACGAACCTCAAAGACAGTCTGACCTGAAGGTTTGTGATTGGTTGTTTAGACTGATGAGGTCATCACAGGCTCGGGGAAAACCTTGATCCTTTGGGACAAGTGAAATTTATGTTCCAGAGGGATAGCAGGGTTCATCAGCCCAAACACTCTGTCTGTCACCACACACACACAAATATCCACCCACACACTTGTGGGAATAATGTATTTCCTTCCCCATTGATCTGTGCACATAAAGGCTCACAGTGATGAACAAGGTGACTATTCTCGGCAACAACAGAGAACAACTTAATGACCCCGTAGCAGTCACTGAGAGCCGCTATCTATCAAACGCACCAACCCAAGGAAGTGAGTGGTGTAGGAGGGCTTCTGTGAATTATAAGTCAATTAACATGGATTGTTACGGACGTGAGAGTTTGAGCTGGTGCCCAGAAAAAAAAAAAAGAAAAGAGAACAGCAGTGTTTTAGTCAGGTTTACGAGGATAAATGCAGTCAGAACAGACCTTAATTCACATGTAAAGTGTATCCTTTTAATAGTACAACTACGACTGGGCTGTTTAAAGAGTTACGGAGATACAGAGGTGGATCATCAACCCTCATAATATAGAGCAGTGGTTCCCGACCTGGCATCCGGGACCCCTTGAGATTGCAGGGGGTCTACACAATTTTGTCTGTGCTGAGGTTGTGAGGTTACCAAAATGTATAAAGATTTATAAAATCCAAAAGACAAAAAGAAAAGTGTCTAAATAACCTACAGTGTAAAACAAGAAGAATAAGAACAAAATCCTACAACTGCTGTTTAATTTTTGCAAATCAACGTTCGTAATGAATCACTTTCGATGGGTGTATGCGGATAGGAGTTGGGGTTTGGGGGACCCAGCTTCTCTTGGACACAGGCAAGGGGGTCCTCAAGGAAAAAAGTTTGGGAACCACTGATATAGAGGGTTATAGGGATCTAATTCTGTTTTCTTTATCCATGCACAACTTTCAGTGAGGCGAAACATATAAAAGCTAAGTTTCAGAGAACAAGCAGTCATTTCAATCTCTCGATGTATTGTGGGGGGGAGTGTTGCATCTGCATGAGCCAAACATCTCCCTGAGTTACTGAAGTGCTGAAGAGATGTGCGAATGCTGACAGCAAAGCCCCCCCGAGTCAAACCTCAGGAGCCAGCAAAGCACGGCTGATCGTTTCAAGGGCAGCATCGTGAGGGTGCCACGACATGAGGAAGACATCGACTTTAAATATGCATAAACCCAGGGCTCACCACAAGCTCACACACGAACACGCTGGAGAGGAGAATCCAGCAGAAGGTTCCTCTCGTTTAACATCTACAAGCTGTCACAATATGTCCCAGACACAGATATTATCATGGATTCTCGAGCATGTGGGTTCGCGGCACTCCTGCGCCTAAAACCAAAGATAAACTTCTAAAACAAGTCTGCGAGGCGTTTTGATGGCTGATTATTATCTACCAGCTCTTAAAACAATGGTATCACAATGAACACATAGAGGCAAGGCCGGATTATCCAATGGGCATTATGGGCACAGGTCCAGGGGTGCACGCCCACTGGGGGGCCCACAGTTTAAGGAAGAAAAAAAAATAGTCTTCAAATATGGCAGAGACCGGTGCTGGCGGAGATAACCAATAAGATCCACACCATTTTTTTTACCCTAACAAAGTTACATAGTCCCTAAGGCGCAGTCATTGACTGTATATATAAGTTGTGGAAACCATGGTAACATGCCACGCCCCTGCCCCAGCAAGTAGCGGTCCGCTGACCATCGCCGGACAGTAGGAGTAGTCCTTAGAGAATCCAAAATGAGCGAAAAAAGGCGGTTTCTATAAATGAAAGAGAGAAAGATGAGAAGAAGACGTGTTTATTAGGAAGTCTGTCATCTACTGACACGTTCTGTGTAAAATCTAAGGAGGAAAATCAGAAAAAAGAAGACATCATGGATGATGGTGATTCAATGAACCTGTTCGGACGGGACTGCATTAAGTACACAACACAACCTGAGGCTAGCTGTAGAAGTGGCAGCTCAGACTGGGTTCATCCGCTGTGGGACGCAGCATTGTGGGGGACAGTTAACGTAAATGCTTACGCTGTTGTTATCGATGGTGGAGCTGCTGCTTTTAATAATCGGGCGACCAGATATCCAGCTTCATCCCGTGATCGAAGTTTGGGCGGTAAATTGAGCCAAACCTAATGATCTGCTGTCACTTCCCAAGTGGAGAAAAAGTTTCTTCAGACTGGATCACATGTTCACCCACCACAGGTAGGCTAATATCTTTTGTTTCCCCCGCATCTTATTTGGAGCAAATAAAACCAGTCCATTAGGGGTTTCTCTGACTGGAAACACTCGGAATGCGTATGTGACCATGAGGAAAGCTCTGATCATTGCAGTGTGCTGCTAGCATCAGCCACTGGTAGCAGGGCAGAAAGCTAAACTGGACCACCTGGAGGGAGAGACGCGGTACTGGTGGGAGTTCCTGCTCAGGCGGGTCGTTGCTGTCAGTCAGTTTTTAGGTGAAAGAGGTTTCTGTGGTGATGATGAATTACTTGGATCAGCACATAGTGTTAACTTTGTTGGCATTTATCTGTCAGTTTGGTCATTTTCTCAGCAAACTCATAAAGAGATGGACAGAAAGGCTGGGGCAGCAGATCATGGAGGACAGAGTCAAAAGTAGGGACGCACCGATCAAAACATTTATTATTGCTCTTATGGCCAATAACTATTATTTACAATGTTATAAATATTACATTAATCTCTTACAAAGATGGAAATAAATAGTGATTTTAAATATTGGCTCAGTTTTATTTATTGAACCAATACAATGTGTTAAAAAATGACTAACAATGGCAGATACCGATGCTGGTGTCAATATATTGTCCATTCCTAGACAAGAGCCCTGTTCTCATGGTTTTAGTTATGAAAAACAGGAGAGGAGGAGGAAATTGACAGTGGAGGAGGATAGAGATATAGATACAGGTTTATTACACACATTATCATGTAAAAGGAAAATCATTTGTTTTTACTTTGCATTCATTTTCCATTTATGATCAAATGCTTTAAAGTATGAGGCAAGTTTACTTAAACTGATTGCACTATTTTTTTATCAATAAAAGATAAAGGAAAAATAGTGAGAAGACAGACAGTGACACAGAGGGGCAGCATTGAAGAGCTGAGAAGCAAAAGAACTGAAGGAGCGCTTTGAGAGAGGAGAGGAGAGACAGGAAAGAACAATTAACGAGTATGAGTGAGTTTATGTGATTAAGTTATGGAACAATCTGAATTGTAGTCCTGGCCTGGTGTAGGTGAGATCAAGCAGGACGTGTTTACATAGGCAAGGGAGTTACACCACTGTGTTGTGTTTTGATATTGTTGCCCTCGGATGAGCAATGTAGTTTTCCTAGACTGTGGTAAAAATCCTATTCAAATTGTATTATTTTTTGGGCGGCGAGGGGGCCCTTTGAACATTTTGTGCCCATGGGGCCCCTGCTAACATAATCCGGCCCTGCATAGAGGGGAAATGATCCTGCTGCGCAGAGTGGTCAGATCCTGTGTAGCACATCTTTCCATTGTAGTTCTTTACTCACGGATGAAGAACTTGTAATGTCCTGCATGTCACAAATTGAAAGTCACTTAGTTCATAAAACTCATCTTATTCCTATCGGAAAGGAACTGACTCGCAACAGAAATGACAGTTTTTACAAGACTATAACAAAATATCTAACTTTTAAAGTCTGTTTGACAAGTGCAGAGGCATCTTCAAGATGAGCTGCGGTTTCATCATCCAACCCAAATGCACAAAATGCAGTACCAGACCTGACTGATAACAGCAGTGCATCAACATCGCCCAGCTCCCTGCGTGTATACTCATGTTTACCTCCTTTTGATTAAAGGCACAGCCAACCCCCAAAAAACCTCAGAGCCCCAAACCTCCAGCCTCCCTCTCCCCACCACGAAAATCCTCTGTGAACCGTCCACATCAGATGTTCGACCCAGATGCTCGGGCCAAGTGCCGCACAGCACAGCAGTCCTGTGCGCTCTTCGGGGTTTAGTTTAATGTGTGCTTAAGAGACCAGGGGAGTGGGCAAACGCTGCTCTCTCTCTCTTTCTCCCCCCCCTCCCTCCAAATATCTGCCCATCTTTTATTCATTCAAACTCCCAGGATGGCTGCTGCTGCTGCCATCATGCAGGCGGACGGATTCGTCGTCTGAAGTCAACCCGCGTCTCTCTGTCGCTCAGACGTGCGCACACGTGCGCCTGCACTTGGCAAGAGGTCCCAGAGGTCTTTTAATTTTTTGAGAGGCTATTTTTAGTGTGAAAAATAATCGAGGTGGAAAGTTCCATCTGTCCGACACTCTTGTTCCAGCTGCTCCTTTTTAGCAGCGGGAGTAAAGTAGGGGGGGCGGCACTACTTACCAGATGAAAATTACACAGAGTGGATGATTATTATTTTTTTATCATCTTCAGGGAAGGAAGATGTATTAGGCTAGGTGGACTTCATCAAAAACCATGGGGAGATCACATAGGGTGACAAAACTAGAGTATGTTTAAAGTGTATTGTTTTTTTGGTGTTGTTTTTTTAAAGTTATCATTTTTAACTAACTGCAAACAAAAACTAACTGGACAAAACCAAGCAGTCAGAAACATTGTGATAATTACAAAATTATCTGTACTTTATCTTCAATATATCTTATTGGGATTTTTTTTAAAGGACCAACTCCACGTGGGGTTGATGTATAAAACAATATGCAAAGCTCCAAAAGCACTGTTCAATCATCCAAAAATGGAAATAGTGTGACAACTAAAACCCCACCGAGACATAGGAGTGTGGAGACAGCATCATGCTCTGGGGATGCTGGTCAGAGCTAAATACAGTGCAATGTCATCATGTGGCGTTGTAGTGAGGAAATAAATGCAGAGAACTGAGCTTGGAGGAAAAAAAGACTTTAATGATAAAAAGACAAACACTTCCAGCAACTGAAGTATCGTTGCAACAAGGAGATAAGGGAGAAAAACGGGAGGAGCCAGTGGAGAACAATGCAAACCAGAGAGCTAAAATGTACCGAGGAGGAGTGGAAGTGACAAAAGAACCTGAACAACTAATCAGAGGGAAATGGACGCAGGTGGAGAAGCGAGTGAGCAGAGGGAGATTATGGATGACTTGCAGCTGGGAAGGGAAGCGGAATGGCAGGGAGGAGCAGAACGGAGAAAGCAAATAAAGGTTCAAGCATAAAACAGGAGAAACTCTAAACGAAGGATAATCCTAAACACATAAAGATAATGGAGTAACTAAAAACGGTAAGATCTAGAGAAATAACAGAAGCGCTGAAAATTCACACACCCACCGTAAGACTAGAAGGGTGGGGAAACTAAAAGAATAGAAGGTAGGGGGAAGGAAAATATAAAGGTGTAAACCGTGAGCAAAGAGAAACTCAATTATCCTAAAAGCGAAAAATGATAATACGGGACAAAAGAACTAACAAAAAGGGATAGACTCAAATGATTAGCTCTAAATAAATAAAGAAATTAACAAAAAACAAAAAAGCACAAAATAAAACTCAAATTGCAAACGCATAAAGATCATAACAGGCAATCCTTGAAGAAAATCTGTTAGAAGCTTCAGAAGACTTGAGACTGGAGCAGAGGTTCACTTTTAAGGTTGCGTAACTATCCTAAATAGACAGCAGTGAAAGGTGATTCTACAAAGCGTTCACTCGGGACAGCTGAATACAAAACGCATGCCACACTTTTCAGAAATGTATTTGTGAACCATGTTGGAAAAACCTGTCCTTTTTTTTTCCTTCACAATTGAGCACCACTTTGTGTTCATCTAGGATATAAAATCCCGTTTGCAAGGACCTATGTGTGCTTCTTTATAAACCTTTTGTCTACTTTAATATAACTCCTTGCTTTTCCATCCTGTTTAACATCGTAAAAAAAAAAAAAAAAAAGAAGGGATATCAGTGTCCTTTAGCCATGAATTCGACAAAGCTTTGTGTGTTGCTACCGCACAAACTGACAACTGTAGATCAAAAATCTAGCTCGCACATTCAATCTGAGAACAGAACGAGGTGGCACACAACGGACAATCCAGACTGGCCGTGCAATTTCAGGCTGGTTGTTTAAGTGGAGCCTCAAAGGTTAACAAGCGTATGGTGAGAGAGGAGGGCGGATTTATTGGTCCGACTTCAGCTTTGATGCAAGCACAAAATGCCCTGAACGTCGACGAGCTTGGGAAAACTTCACGTTGTCTACTGCTCTAATGCTTTTTGTTCTCATTGGGCTTCTCATCCAAAAACATGCGGACAGCCAGATTTAAGCCTGGAGGCTAATCTGAACGTTCCTGTGAATGCTAATTTGAAATGTTCTGTAAGATGTGCCGTGCACACCGGCAAAACGAATGAAAGCGGATAGTTGAAAAGTTCAGAGTCACAACCTCCGCTTGGATTTCATTTGTCCAATGGATTGAGCCCCCCGGATCGGACCCTGCTGCACCCTGCGGTTGTTCTGGGTGGATCGTAAAAATAATAAATAAAAAAATAACGGGGCATTGTTGACAGAGCAGCTCTGTGCTGGTATATCGCCTGAGGGACTTTTTTTGTGTCAAGTGCTGAAACAATCAGTTTATAAGAACATAGACTCTGCTGTGCTTTATGGTGCCTTGTGAAAGTATTCATTTACCCTGAATTTTTCATCATTTTTCTCACGGTGCAACCACGGACTTCAGTGTATGTCTTTGGGATTTTGAGTGATAAACCAACACAGTGTAGTGCACAATTGTAAAAGTGGAGGAAAAATGATACATTTCCAATCTTTCTACTAATTAAAACCTAGAAAGTGTGGTGAGCAGTTGTAAACACACACACCCCCCCCCCCCGAAGTCAATTCTTTGGACAACCACCATTCACTGTTAAAGCTGCAAGTCATTCTTCTTTGCGAAATGTCTCACTCAAACTGAATAGAGAGTTTCTGTCAACAGCAATTTTCAAGTCTCACCATGGATTCTTTAATTGATTTGGGTCTGGACTTTGACTGGGCCATTCTGACACATGAACATGTTTTGATCTAAACTATTACAATTTAGCTTCGGATGCATGTAAAAGAGCCATTGTCTTGGTGAAAGGTGAACCTGCTCCTCAGTCTCAAGATTTTGTTGTTGTTGTTTTTTACAACCTCTAACAGGATTCCTTCCAGGATTCCCCGTATTTAGCTTTATCCATCTTCCCAACAACTATCCAGCTTCCCTGTCCGTGCTGAAGACAAGCATCATTAATCAGATGACTTGTGAAATACGCCTACTTGTTAGATATTTATTAGTGAGATACAAAAAAATAACATGTGTCATTTTCCTTTATGGTGGTGACATAACGTCTAAATTTGAAGGTACGACTTTTGTGGTTGTTTTATATTTCAAAATGTTAAAACGTTGAAGTAGTAGGAACACTTTTCCATTGCTCTTTAAACGCTGCAGATCAGAAGAGGCCGACTTTACATCCATGCGACCAACTCAGAGGTAAAGATACAATATTTATGAGTGACTTGGGAGCAGTGACAGCTAAAGAGAACACGACATGTCCTCTAACTAATGTTGAGAACTCGGAAGGACCGGCGACGAACTAAGCTGAGTCGGTAAAGAGTTCTGTTTAGGTCACTGACGGGGGTTTTTGGTTTTTCAAAACTTTTCCTCTTTCAGCTTTTTAATATCATTCCTCTCCTCCAGCCTAGTGTTTAAACAGGGATGAGCAACAAATCCTCTCGGCTCTCGTTGTTAAATAACCCCCCCCCCCCCCCCCCGAAAACAATCAAGTGTCTGCTTACACTCATTGGAACTGATCAGATTATTCTAGTGACAATGTTTGGGGCAGAAAAAAGAAGAAAAAAAAAGGTGGAGGTCAGTACATGCTGCCAAAACAAGCAACCACAATCAATACTGGCTTTGCTGCATCAGAGCTTATTTATAGCAACGCTGGCAGCTCCCTACCAAGACGTGAGAGGAGGAAAGGAGCACTGACCACAAACAAGTTGGGCTGTTAATAGAGCTAACACTGGAGTCCTAAATGATTTAAGGGGCACTTGGTCATCTTACTGGATCCTGATCTTTTGGGGAATTGATATAAAAAAACAGCATAAGGAATCCTGTGGTTTCTTCTTAATCAACCGATTCAGGCAAAGGCTGATCTCGACGATCAAATTATGCATTCTTACCCACATGTTGACTAAAGTAGAGAAGACACAAACTAAAAAAAGCATACTGTCTGTAGAGGAACGTGGCTAAAAATAAAAAGGAGCGGCAGATTGAAACACCTGGCTGATGAAAACTGGATTTATTCAATTTGGGTTTCAGATTGACACATCATGGCAAAGTGAGTGTTTCAGACAATATTTTCTTTAAATTCAGAAAGAAGTGAGGCATGGGTCGGTTAGCGGTATTGAGGATTTTAAAAAAGTTTCCTAAAAATCTTCAGCTAAGAATTCCCTAGAGATGAAAGTGCATGAGTGATTAGATTTTTTTTTGCTGGCTTCATGGAGCATAGAGCAATGCAATGCCAACACCCCCCCTCCCTCACCAAAGTCCAAAGTGTTGCTGCGCACTACCAGCCAGGTGGGTGAAAGACAGCGACGGCACTTTTCTCTTGCATACAAGAAAGACAAGTTTAGCCGTTTTGAAACATATCTGGAAGAAACATAGACAGCCATGGTGTGGAACCTAAAGAAGTCAGTAAGTCCTGTTTGTTACGTAATTATTCACTTTCAGCGGTTGGCTACAGGAGCAGATAGCTTGACAAGTTAACCAGCTAATATCCCCAATGGATGGACAATAACTAGCGGAATGGGGGGGGGGGGGGGGATGATTACTGTTGTGTGAGATTTGCACTTCAGATCTTCCTCTAAATATGTACAGTTTTACATTAAATACTCGACTTCATGCAATGTGGCGTTTTTTACTCAAGGTATTCATACCAGCTCAGTCAAGCATTTCTTTCTGCTTTGCTCTGAGCAAACTAAAGGATTCCTTCTTATTATAGATAAATGTTAGATAATAAATGAGATTAATTTTGGCGCAATAATTAATATCTTCTTTTAGAGCTCTTTTTTTTTTTTTGCTAAAGCCTCTCTACAATACAGACTACTTATTTTTTGGCTTTGCTCTAGTTTATATTTAAAAAAAGAGAGAGCATGAAGTAGAACGATCTCACATAACCTGCACCTTCAAAGGGAGCGTCGTTGGATTATTCTGCAGGAATGCTGTATTTACCCGCAACCAAGAAGTAAAGTGAGGTCAGAAGAGACGCGCAAGGTTTGCAGACGCAAATCGAGTAATTCTCACTGGAGACTGTGCAGGAATACACAGAGCTTTTTCCTTTGGGGTCGCCCGGCCACGGCGCGCTCTCCTGCGCCGCTGCTGCTCACCATAGCCTACTTCTCGTTAATCGGACGGATTACCAGCGCAGCCCTCCACCGTCTGCTCCGTTTCTATTTCGATCCCCCCCCCAAACTCCACCTCCACACCGGACAGTCCCACCACCATCCCTGTAAACCACGGCTGTCCATGTGTATCAGTGACGATCGCGTTGTTTGACAACGCAAAAAAGATAATAATATTAGATATCCTGTTGTTGTGAGACAAGCAAAGGCGATATCAGGCGCAGCGGCGCGCATTAGAGACAAGACGTTTACCATCAAAAGCGCTTCGGACAGAAAGGACGTGGCGACTAGTGAGGCAGAGAAAGAGAAAGAGAAAAAAAAAAAAAAAGAGAGAGAGAGAGAGAGAGAGAGAGAGAGAGAGAGAGAGAGAGAGAGAGAGAAAGAAAGAAAGAAAAGTGCTTGATATTTTGGACTTTAGTTTTTGTGGAACTGCCAGGGATTTGTCCGCTTGATCCAAGCAGACTGCAATAAGGAAGGTTGGGATCAAATGGTGGTGGCACGCGCCCCCCCCTTTCTTATTTCTTTTCTTTTTTGTTTGGCACTGCTTAATTCCACACGGGTCCCGTTTAGTTGTGCAGAAGCAGAAAGTTTTGTAAGAAGGATTTCCCCCTCTTTAGTCATTTTTTATTATCATCACTGTAATATTTACAACTGGAGCAAGGTGTTGGGGGACAGGTAATCAAGTTCAGAAAGTGTCACGCCACTTACCCTCCATGCAGAAGATAACCATCCACGCTATCCACAGGTCTGAGTTCTGAAACTTCACCATGATTCTGGACTTCTCGGTGACTAGTTCTCGCTATAAGTCCAGCGCTTGTATCTTTTTTTGTACAGCTCTCTGCTTTGGTCGCAGATCCCTTAAAGAAAAGTAACCGCTCCTTGTACCGACATGGGACACAAATCTGGGACTTTACGCAGCGCGCGCTCGTGCATTTTCCTCAAAAAAAAAATGATTCAAGGCAAAACACACAGCGTCATTATACACTGTCTCCACTCCAGACTCCTTATGATCACTCCTCCTCGAACGTTCTTTATTCTTTGGTTAGCTGACGGTGACTCCAAGACTGTTTTCTCTACCCGGCACCTCTCCAGTCACTTTTTACGCACGCTTGCACAGAATTTGGCGTCCGCCCGCCGACGTCCCCGAGTCTGCCCTGCTGACGCCGATAGAGATCTAGAAAAGGCTCTGAGGCTGGCACGTCTCCCGTCCGCTTGCCGAGTCTCTCCGACGCGTCTTGTTGCGCTCCATGGTTTCTCGTCTGCTCCGCTCCTGCTGAGTGGACCTCCGAGAAAGTTGGGCAGAAAGAGAGGCACTAACGGTTCCGTTTTGTGTTTTTCAAAATAAAATTTGGGCAGGCAAAGACGAATACCATTTGGTGGTACTTGAACGACGTGTGGGCGCGGGCTTAATTTTACAACATTAAAAAAATAAATAAAACGTCACTATGTTCTTTATAATCTAACTTTTTAAAAACAGATTTATTTTCACAATCATACAAATGCCCCACTTGTGGTTCTAAAGACTTTACTAACATTCTTAGGCGCTTTTTAATGGACAGGTTATATCCCAAATATTTAAAAATATTTTTTTATTCTCATGAAACAACGCTACTTGACTTGAGATAAAGGATGAAAAATCTGATATGTGTTTTGGCTAAAGGATCCTAGAGTGCTTTACCTATCCGCCAGTCAAGAATTATGTCAACACCAGCTGTTTGGGGGTAATATATCCAGGCGGCCCATTGGAATGTTTCTTATTTTACCCCCCAATAAATTGTATTATATAGGATTTGGCTAAATGTTGGAGAGAGGACTCAGCACTTCAGCCTTCAGTTGGTGGTGTGATTTTATTTTTTCTTTCTTGAGAAAGTAAAAGTGCATTGTGCAGATGATTGAAGAGAAAAAAGTATTTACAAAAAAAGAAACAAAAAAACATCAGTGGAAAAGTAACCCCCAATATCTTCAAAGCAATACAGCTGGCGTTACTAGGCCCCTGGCTATGGAGCTCTGGCGTTCAGTCAGTGCCTGCTCAGGCAGAAACTGCATAATGCTCAAGAGGAACCTTCTACTCCAGGCTTTATAGTGGAAGCTGCTCCTACAAGAATAACCCACAATTAAATGGTATTCAATCACAATAGCAAGTTACTAATAATTTTAAAAGTCAGATATTTACCAGTACCCAAATCTATTAGTGCAACCATGACATAATCAGTTTGTCTGGTTGCATGCACTTTTCCAAAGTGGTGCAGTGAGCGAGCTTGTCTGTAGGCAATATGTTTTCAAGGACGACTTAAACTTTTTGCATCTGGCGTTTGTTCCGTATTAGCCTACTGTTCATTTTTTTACAGTGCACTAACAGTTTAAACAACAAAAGAACAAACTCGTGCCAAAGTCCCTCTTCGCTGATGGTAATAGAAGGGGTAAACAGTGTGAAAGTTTGTCCCAAACATTTCCAACATTTTTGTCCTTCCTATTTTTCGTGTATTTTTCGTCTATGTAGGCCTATATCTGATAGCGCAAAGCAATGGATTTATGTAAGGGCCAAGCGTCTTAACCTCCTTATTTATTCAAGACTCATCTGTTTAAAACTGCCTATAACTTATGATTTCTCTTTATAATTTAGGCTACTTTACAATTTCCATGTTGTTTTTATTTATCTTTATTATTTTATTGTGTTTTTATCTTGTAAAGCGACCTTGGGTGTCCTGAAAGGCGCTATTAAATAAAATGTATTATTAATATTATTATTAATATCTATAACAGCAAATGTCACGGAAGCAAGCAGTCCGGATCGAGGAGAGCTCGAAACTAGAAGGGCTTTTATTTCTTAGGGAACATTTCCGCCGGCCCGCTTCGGCGCGAGTGAGTCTGCGCGGCTTGACTTCGCTCAGCTGCGGATGATTGAGATGGAGCTCGAGCCCGGCTGTTGCTGGGAGACCGCTGACGCTAGACGAGAGGGAGACGTTCGTGCCCTCCTGCGGCGCGTGCACAGTACGACTGAGAACGCTGGAATAGAATAGAATAGAATAGAATAGAATAGAATAGAATAGAATAGAATAGAATGGAAAAGAAATAATCATTTCACACCCATTTGTGTTGCATATAGCTTTGGCTTAGTGGCACATTTAAATGATGGTCGCTATAAATAACTATGACAAATATATACTCTAATAAATCAGAGCTACATTTCTGCTGTGTAACTGCTTTCTTTTTTTTCTTTTCTGCCCTACACACAGATCTCAGCGGCTTCTTTGATCACCACTGCTATATTAGGCCCTCGGTTCTCAGTCGTTATTCCTAATTTGTAATGTAAATATCAATGCAGTGTCAGTGCGGCATTTCAACCAGCCTCACACAGGTGAGCCCTGCAATGTTCACTCTGCAGGAAATGTGAGGTGGATTGTTTACCTCTGCATGGGGGGGGGGGGGTGTCAAAGCATCCCTTGAGTGATTGAAATACTGTAAGCCAGTGTTTCCCAAAGCTGGGGTCGGGACCCCATGGGGTCACTTATATGTAATCATGGGGTCTTGAGATCCTCTTGAGAAAAATACCTATATGCCAAAAATAGTAATGAGGAACCATATGCAATTTATTAAAGAGTAAGAGAAAAAAATCAGGACTTTAGAGAATAAAATTTGGTATTGTACCAATTTTTAATGCACTCGTTAAACATGCAGGTACGCTCAATGAGGAGTTGGGGTCACGACTCTCAAACGTTTTTATTTTGTGGGTCAGGAGCTGGAAAGTTTGGGAACCACTGCTGTAAGCTACAAAGAAGACAGCATCAAATAACCTGTATTCAGGCCTCTAATCACTCTGATCCATTGTTGACACCAGAATGACTGTCTGGATCTTTTGAATTTCACAGCACGACCAGTCTGAGAAGTTTCCCTGCATGCAAACACCAGGTTCACAGCTTTATTTTGTTGTTGTTGTGTGTAGTTAGTTAGTTCCCTCCCCCGATTATAGTTTGAGACAACTGGAAAGCAAGTAAAATCAAAGGAAACAAAACACGATGAATTCAGCACCCACCTATCCACCCACTCTTCCATCCTGTCTTCAGGATTTCAGACGGTAGACATATTAAGGCCGGAGCATCTGAAGGATGCCCCCGAGGCTTTTGCATTGCTGTCTGCAGCCTTGCTTTTCGCCCGCGTTTTAGAATTAAAGATTTAAACCAACATGCATAGGCTGCAAATCAAGTTGCCTCTCAAATAATTTCTAAGCTTTTTTTTTGAAGGTTGTGCAAGTTTCAAAGACAAAACAGCATCCATTGCGCTGGGTCACATCCAGATGTGTGGGAAGCCAAATGCAAATTATGTACATGACCGGTCCACAAACTGATGAGTTTGAGGACCGGATTTAGGCAAAAACCCATTAATATAATTATTGATTAGTTATTTAAAAACATTAACAGTAAAAACAATGTTTAAAACATACTGAAAATTATCAATTCAAAAAAGTAAAAATAAATACCCCTTTGAAACAATAGTTTAATCTGCCACTCTTCAAACTTCCTGCAGTGAGTGGCTGTGCTACTCCATATTGTATGACAGAAGGTGCACATCTGTTTTTCGTTTGTTCGTTTGTTTTGTTTTTTAACATCGTTCTTTGCAGCAATGTACGCCGTTTTAGCTGGTATTACCCTGAGCCACCACAAGGGGGCACTGCTTTCCATTGCCAGAGTCAGAAAGCTCGAGAGCTTGACATGTTTACCAAACTCTTTGTTTTTTGTTTTTAACCAGAACCCACTTTCCTTCACCCAGAAGCAGTCTTACCCATCATTTGACAGATATTTTCTTAACCAATCACTTGTTTGTAAGTTAACTGCTGGTAATGTACGGAGGTGTCAAAAGTATTCACATTCATTACTCAAGTGGAAAATACTAGGGTTTAAAAAGACTTCTGTAGAAGCTGAACTATCCATTCAAGCTTTTTACCCAAGTAAAAGTTAAAAAGTACTGGCTTCAAAACTACTGAAAGTACAAAAGTAAAATTAATTTAAGCAACAACAAAAAAAATGCCCTTCGGGACAAAATCCTAACTTGCACTACAGCAATATTGAAAAATTTGAGAAACACTAGGCTAACTGTTAGTGCAGCATACATGCCCATTGAAAAGGAATGCATTTTAGTCCAATGCAAATACATTTAAAAAAAACTGTGTGTGGACTACAGAGCATCAATACATATTTCATTGAGTGGAAGATACGATGACTGGTTGCCTATAATTATTGCAATGGTGGATTTGCTTAAGCCACCACAGCCATGTTTGAACTCGGCAACATATGTCTGCTTTGTCCTTGCCGGACTGTGAAGGGGTTTGGGTCATGCGCAGTGGATCGAGCACCCGATAGTGTGTCAGAATGGTAGATGTTTAAAGTTATCAAACCGTAATAAAATCACTATCTGGTTGGAGCAACTTCTAGATCTGGATAGGTTTTTTGTCTTTATGTTTTTTAGCAATGACAAGCTCAAATGAAATAGGAGAAACGAGGCTGTTTTTAAAATCTGAGGAGTAGAAAGTACAGATAATTGCATGAATATGTAAGGAGAAGTAAAAAGGTAAGTTAACAGACAATTACTCCAGTGACATATAATTACCCAAAATTTCTACTTAAGGTAACAAAGTATTTGTACTTCGTTACTTGACACCTTTGGTTATGTATAAACCTGAGCTAGATCAGAATTAAACTTTATAGAAGCATAAAATATGCTGCTAAGTATGCGGTATACCATTATTGGAAGGTAATACTTGGATTCTTTAGTTACACATCATCTTCACTTATTGATCTGATTACATTTTGAATGGGTGACTGTTTCTAAAAGTGTATAAAGTAATACAAAAAAATTGACTAAAAGAAAAGTACCTTCTTAAAAGATTCAATGTTATTTACAATTGCATAGCTAGAAGCAAACATTTAACTTGCAAACCAGCAGAGTTGTTTAGTTTTTACAATCCTAGATCAATTTAGCCACCCAAGTTTTACCATTAATTTTATTCGTGTGAATCGTTTTCTTTTATTAAATTTAGATTACATTTTCAAAGCACCTGTCTTATGTCACCATTACAATACATGACTGAAATTACCTGTAATTTCCTGAACAAATACCAAAGTTTTCTGTATAAATAACTGGAGGAAATTAAACAAAAACAAAAAAATCAACAGCAGCCGGGAAATACAAGACACACCACAGAACAAAACTGATGAGAAATAGATTTTGACTCGGCTTATGCTCACACCTTGTGGCCAGATCAATTCTCTTGGAGAAATGTTCTTGTAAATCATTCTCACGATTTCTGCTTTCAATACTCCCCTTACAGATTTAAATAAGAAACACAGCTCTGAACATGATGGATGGGTTAAATTGGGCTTCTTCAGCAGCCCCAGAAAGAGGCATGCTTGATTTATTATTGATTCACCTTTGAAACCGCTCCATTTTTCTTTTATTCCACACCCCCCATAAAAGATTCAAAAGACCTGAAGGAGATCCTTGTTGCTAAATACTGTAAGTCTCCTCTGCACATCTGTCATGGAGTTTACTGTAGCCTGAATATTGATGTCAGGTACACGACCAAGCCTTTGTTTTTGTGCTGCATCGTGTTTGCTTTGACTTGTTGGACCTTTACTGGCAGGAGAACATTCACCTCTACCCTTTGAAGGATTTTACTGTGGAATGTGTACAACCTTGATAGCTACTGATGTAGTTTAACAGCAGTTTTCCTAAAACCTTGAAGTATTGCTAATAAGTCGCTGAATTGGAGAATTCTCACAACAAATTCCTTGATAGTCCAATAAGACAACAAAAATGCAACAAGCAAAATCAGGAGGGCTGAAAAGGAAAAAGTACCTTCAAACGTTCTATTGGAAGAAGACAATTACTGTCATTTGGGTTGTTATTTGGCAGAAGTAGCTGAGATACTGGTCTTTTTCAAAACAATCTGAAATTTGTGTAAATACTATAAAATTCAAAAGTCATGCTTGAATATATTGATATAATTATACCTTCCTTTCTTCAAAAAGTTGCACGTTGCCCTGCAATAATCAAAAGTTTCCTCAGATGATGCCAAAACTACCAAAAACTCCAAGAGATTTCTTGGAGACATAAAACTGTAATTTATTAACAACTTTCAGATTTTTTGGGGAGCGTAGACATCTTTTTAAGGTAAATGGATTTAGTTTGAACAGGTCAGGTGTAAGACTATTTACCTCCAATATTTTCTACTTCCTCCGTCATCCCTCTGTGCTTGGAGCCAAAAAGGAGATACACAAAGACTTATCTCAAAAGGAAGAACAAACAAGGCTGAGTGCAGAAGGGGAGGAACTTCTTCTGCCCTCACTCATGGGAAGCTTCGAACAGAAGCAGGAAGAAGGATCTTTATTCGCCCCAAAAGCCCTCAACAGCCCTAAAGAACAAGACAGCAGACCTCCATCGCCCCCGCAAACCCCTGACAGCCCACCATCTTCCCTACCGCCCCCCTCCCCCCACTCCCCCCATCTAAAATTCACTGAGCAGATGATGGAGCGGGTCAACATTGGGCTCAGATCTACCCCCCAGACCAATCTGTTTTCTTTGCCCATAAACCCCACACTTCATTTCTGCACTTATAAGTAACAAAAGGAATGTAGTTATGTCAAAACACAGAGCACTGCATTCTAAAAGGTTTTTAAGTAAAGTAAACATGCGCTGTACACAGCCCACCCCAAAACACAAGGGGCACAATAATACTCAAACCTGTTAAGATGGCCTTGTTAGATGTCAGGTCTATAGTAGGGAAGACATTTTCAATCAATGATCTTATCACTGAGCATAGCCTTGATTTTATGTTTTTAACTGAGACTTGGTTAGATCAGAATAGCAGTGTTTCTCTTATCGAATCAACCCCTCCCAACTTTAGTTTTGTCAACCAGACCAAACAGAACAGGAGAGGTGGAGGATTTGCTGTTTTATTTAATGAATCATTCCAGTGTAAGCAGTTATCTCTTGGAAGGTTTCCTTCTTTTGAATATGTTGCTGTACAGCTGAAGGCCTCATCTAGAGCCATATTCCTTAACATTTATCGGCCTCCAAATTACTGTGCTGACTTTAATGATGATTTTAGTGAACTGCTGTCTATAATCTGTGTTGATTTTGACTGTATAATTATTGTTGGTGATTTTAACATCCATGTTGATAATCACCAGAACAAATGGTCTAAAGACCTGAGTAACACTCTGGACAACTTTGGGCTGACTCAGCATATAACAGAGCCCACACATAATAAGGGTCATGTTTTGGACTTACTGATCTCGAAGGGTCTGGGCATTTCCAAGATTAATGTGCGTGATGTGGGCTTGTCTGACCATTGTTGTGTTTTCTTTGAGAGTATAATCTCGGTTCACACAAATGTTTTAACGGAGGTTATCACAAAACGATGTATAACTGAAAACACTAATGAGATCTTTAACCAGGTCTTCTCTCTCACACCTGCCCTGTCAGGGGGTTCAGTCAATTAACTTGTCAACAGCTTTAATGCTAAAATATTAAATGTTATGGATACTATTGCTCCCACTAAGATGAAGGTTATCTCTGGAAGGAAAAAGTCTCCATAGAGAAATTCCACACTGGTGAGAAATGAAAAAAGGGAGTGTCAGAAAGCCGAGCGCAGATGGAGAAAAACAAAACTTCAGGTTCATTATGACATCTATAAAGAGAAACTTCACTCTTATAACTTACAACTGAGGAATGCAAGGAAGTCATATTTCTGACATCACCAGAAATAGTCATAGATTTAGATAGACGCATTATTTGCTGTAGTCGACAAGCTAACAAACTCTCCTGTGTCAGTAGCACCTGAACTCTATTCCACCAAGGCCTGCAATGATTTTTGATTAGATTTTTATTCTAAGTTTTAAATCTGCACGGCTTCTAAGATTTTTTTTTCTCATTAAATCATGGTTTTTATTCCTGTACTTTTGCTTTTTCTGCACCCTGCTGTAATGCTTTTGATGTTTTGTATAAAGCACTTTGAATTGTCGTGTAACATGAATTGTGCTATATAAATAAGTTTGCCTTGCCTTCTGTATACTATATAAGTCTTGAACTAATGCATACTTTATATCAGTGACTAATTAGTCACACATTTAAAAGGGTTTAGAAATTCTGTAAAGAGGTCATACTGTATATTGCAAGCTCATATTTTAAGTCTTTAAAATCCATTAAGAAAGCAAAGGTTGCACATTTCTTCAAACCATTTTAGAAACAGCAAGTATTCCTGTACATTAGTGGAATAAATAAGGGGAAGTTAACAGTGATGCAGAAGCGAGGGCATCGGGGAAAAAACAAAATGAGTTAGGCCCTCTGAGCTACTTGGACCGAAATCTTTGACCTTAGTTTGCTGCAGATTGGTCATAGCTGGAGAGTGGTACTGTGGCAGTATTGTTAGCCTCATGAATTTCTCAGTCCACGTCCTTACAATCAGCAATCACCTCACTGATGAGTCGCTTGGTACTCTGAAATAACTGACGCCCATATTGTAGGAAAAACTCTGTAAGAGAAGCAGCCATATTCTTTTTTTCATATTCCTTCATTTATTTTCTTAAAGAAAAAAGTTTCAAAAGGAAATTGTTACAATTATTAAGAACATGAATGACCAATTGAAAACTTTAAATACACAGCTTTGATCAAATGCTATTCATGTTCAGTATGATTTCCTGTTTAATAAAATATCCATAGGAAGGTTTCAGTGGTGTCGTGTCCCAACTCCAAACTTCTCTGTATTTTATTGGGAATTTATTTAATCAGCTAATGCAGGCTTGTGTATCGTTTAGCGGAAAAATTCTTACCTGCTTTTTAAACTATTTTATCTATTAAAATTATGTTCACCCTGATATGCCTGAGTAAGATCTAGTGTAACCAGTTCCCTTCTGTAGTCATTGAATTTGTGAATAGAGCCCAATGTCCGTATAAAGATGGCTGAACTGTGAAAACTTCAGTGGTTTGCCAGAGCAGACTGGTGAAGAGAAAGTCTCATGAAGGCCAAAAAGAGATTTTATTTGGTGGAATCAGAGTAAATTGGGTCTAAAACTGTAGATTTGCTAAGAAAAAATTAAAATAAAACTCATCAGCCACAATTAGGCAGGACTTCACATCAGTCACATAGAACACCAATGAAGCTTGGTGGAGGGAGGAACAGATCAGAAGTTCGGGGCTGTCTCAGCAGCACATAAAAATTTATTATAGTCACCAGATGAAAATATTACAGCAAGCATGAGGTATTTAGGACAAAACCAATGGATTGATGAGTAAATGAAATTAAAGTAATTGATAAGCAAACACATAACTATGAAATTAGGGATTTGGTCAAGTGAAGAAATTCTAACCTTACTGGAAATAATGTTAGTTTTAATTATAGGAACCAGTCATAGTTGTTGCACCTTATTTATGGATGTCATTGCTTTAGTCATTACCGCCATTCTGCTCAGTATCCTCCCTAATGTCCAGTAGTGACACGCTGTGGTAACGCTGCTTTTTTTATATATCTAACCAAGTTTTGTTCCAAGTATATTTCATAATCAATATGGAAATATTCTATACAATTCTAGAAATGCATATTCCTGCTTTGACGATGTGCTTTAACATCAAACCTCTGCTGACTTTAAAATACTTTTTTTTTTAAACAGGCACTGCCATCTTGTGGTGAGATGAGAGCATAGACAATAAAGAAGAAAACAAAGGGGCTCTATTTTGTAACTTTTACTTCATAGAATCCGTTTTGTTTGGCATTATTTATAAGTTGGTACAAATAAATCAGACACCATTATATTGAACAAGAATGGAGCGGCAAACAGAGCAGACCAGGTCCACAGGGGACATCAGTCCTGAAATGAGACAATAAAAATAAGTTTAGTAAAGAAGATATAAAAAAGGGAGCAAAATGTGAGCTTTTTAGCTGCTGTCTTTGTTTTATTAATCTAGTTAGGTCTCTGAAGGCCGAAGGGCAGAGGAGTTGGTTTCAACGGCTGACAGACAACATCCCTTTCATGACTCCGGTTAAACTGGTTACCTCTGGCCTTTTCTCATTCAGGCCTGGGTTGTTTTTAGTCACAAGAATGAGAGGGGGAGGAAAAAAAATGCTACAGACAACTAACGGAACAGGTTTATCAGAGCTCAATTAGTTTGACCTCAACAGGTCCATTGTACTCTGCTCTTGGGTAAAAGTCAGATATGAATCTGTAGGTTCTGGCAGATAGACACTGATCCATGAACAGGGTGTGCAAATATAGATGGTGATGGGGGGGTGTTAATCAAACTTGCAGCGCTAGTAAGACCTGTTATGGATGCTGTACACACTGGCTATCAAGACAATGATTTTGCGGTGAACCTTTGAACAGAGGCGTGAACAGGTATGTTACCCGTTTGCCTGCATTTCATTTGACTTTCACTGTTCTCTACAAACACCAAAGCTGAAGGTGGTAACCTAAAAATAAACCTGATAATCTGTTAAAAGTACTGTGCCAAAGCTAACAGGAATAGAAAGTAGTTTAGAGAAAAAAAAAAGTGGAGATACTGTACCTCATCACTGCTAGAAGATGAAGATGAGCCTCCACCTTCTTTCTTCTTCTTTTTCTTCTTTTCACCACTCCCATCCTTGGACTTGTCCTTGTCTTTAGACTTGTCTTTCCCATCTGACTTGTCTTTAGACTTTTCCTTGTGGTCAGACTTGTCTTTATCATCCGACTTGTCTTTAGACTTGTCTTTCCCATCTGACTTGTCTTTAGACTTGTCTTTCCCATCTGACTTGTCACCCTGTGAACAGAAAGAGTTTTCACAAAGAGTTTGCCTGTTGGAACATCCAATAGAACTGCACTGCTCAAAAAGCCACATGTAAAAGGATGATTTTTTCCCATATGAGACTCGCACAAGCCTAAAATTCAGTAAATCAACAGCAATCCCATCTAGCTTTCCTCCACTAAAAACATCCCTGCGTCTGGAAACGACTTTTTGCAAAGACCAAACGATGTGCAATCTCTTACCTTTTTGCCTTTACTCCAAGGCCAGCTGAACTCATCCTTCTGCGCTTCTTTCTTCTTCACCTCTTCCTCTTTCCCACCCACAGCTGCAGATAAGACAGTAATTGAAGTATAAAAAAAAAAAAAAAAAAAAAAACACATAGGAAAAAAAAGATTAGCAAGAAAAAGCATTTGTAAATTGAGGCGCATTATTTTGTTTCTAATAAACCCCCCAGAAATTACAGACGGATCCATATTAGCAGGTAATGTTGAAAACAATTCAGTTTCCTAGACTTAAACATACCCGACGACAGATCCAGATCCATTTTGCCTGCTGCCGCTGAAAGCTCACCTCTCAAACTTCCAGGAAATCTGTTTGAGCCTCACCTAAAGCTCCTGCCCAACCAGAGCCACGCCCCCCACAACGGCATCACTTCGCTGATGGGGAAATAACTTCAAGGTGACTCATTTATTCCACCCAGGTGCTGCTGTCAAAC
This sequence comes from Valencia hispanica, assembly GCA_963556495.2. NCBI lineage: Eukaryota > Metazoa > Chordata > Actinopteri > Cyprinodontiformes > Valenciidae > Valencia > Valencia hispanica. Next base: position 44,917,151 of record OY747700.1, on the reverse strand, counting down.
GATGTCGGATTGGTTATTTCGAGCCACAACAGAACATGAAGCATGTTAAATTTAAATCGCGTTATTTCTCTTGATTGTGATCATTCTACATTTGTGTACACATAACTCTAGAAGAGATAGAACTGAAAGAATTTGCTAATCATTTAGTTTGGGTTTAAATCCAACATTAAAATATTACAATAATCTCTCTGCAGATTTGTGGTACTTTTTTTTTTTTGCAGTGTTTGTGCTGTCAAATTAACGTTCAATGTGCTTAGATATGAAATGCACAGAGTTGCATACAGCAACCTACACATTCATTGAAACAAAAACAACAACAAAAACTGGTACAGTGGTGTTAAAAGAAACTATACATTAAATAATTTTTATGGCAATTGTGTAAATCTATATTTAGAAAAATCCTAATTTTGGCTGAAAATGAAAAGTGTTAAGTGAGGTAGAGGATCTGAGAATAGATAGTGAGACTGGTCTGAGTTGATGGGAAGGTGGCTGGTGCAAAGTACCGGAGAGTGGAGCATTAAAAACCTGTTAGAGGCTGCAAAAGACTCAGAACAGGGCTGCAATGGGATGATGTAGATCAAAGGATCTGTCATTGTGTAGGAATGGCCCAGTCAAAGCCCAGGCTTAGGGTGCTTTCACACCTGTTAGTCCGCTGGACTCGGTACGATTGGGGAGCAATTTTGCAACATTGTTGAAACTTTGAGCTAGAGCGGTTCGTGTTCACATTGCACTTTTGACAGACGAACTAAACCTTTTAGACGTTGTATATCCCCCTTGCGTGTGGTGGCGCTATAGCAAGGATTGCCGAAACAAAGTCCAAGACAAACAGGAAACGGATGCATGATGTCAGTCATTCCGTACTGGTCCAGCGCCAGACGAGGTGAAACTGCCGGAAATAAACAGACTTAGCTCTGCATACACAGATGGATTGTCTTCTTGTTGTGGTGGTAGTAATATATCATATTTACATCGTTCATTGACCGAATGTCGATGAAGCACTGGACTTCCTCCCGACTCCACGTTTGACCACGATTCACTGTTGGCGCTAATGCTAACAAGTTGAAACACAGAAACAGCGCCTCCCACAGTGCAAAGCGCAGCGCGCTACGGATGCCTACATAGAACAAAATGGGCTTTAATCAGGAAGTTGGGCCGAACCGAGGATGGTTCGTATTCACACCTGAAGTGAACCACACCAGAGTCCGTTTGGAAGCGGACCGAGACCACCTCAAAATGTGGGTCTCGGTCCGGTTTGTTAGTCCGGACCAAATCTCACTGGTCTGCATTTACACCAGCTCAAACGAACCGTACTAGCAATCGAACCGTACTTGAGTTCGTTTCAATCGAACCAAATGCTGCAGGTGTGAAAGCACCCTTAAATTCAATTAAGAATCTGTGACGAAACTTGAAAACAAAGCTTCGCTATACAATTTGACTGAGCCCAAGCAAAAGAAGCACTGGCAAAAATGTTAGCCTTCAGATGTGCAAAGCTAATGGGAACATAGCTCTCTAAAAGACTTGCAGCTGTAACTGTGGTCAACGTTGTTTTTTAATACCAAGTCATGATTCAGGAATGGGGGAGGGAATACTCTTTAGATTCCTATTTGAAAATCACATTTCCTATTTTCTTCTGTTTCACAGTGAAGGTATGAATTCAAGAGGTAGGAATACTTCTACAAGACACCAGAGGAGAAGGGCTGGGTGTGGTGTTAATGGAAAAAAAGTCAGTTGTACAAACAGCAGTGTCACAAATGATTGAGCAGTAAACACATAATGATGTCACAGCTTTATTACCCACAGCAAACATTTGACTTTTTTTTTTATTACAGTTGAACATTTGCTTTATAATTAGGCATTTTCCCTCATTTTAATTTAAAACCAAAAACAACAAAATGTGTCTTTGACTTTTATTATTTAGCTAACTCTCAGGAAGCCAACGGAACAGAAGCTGTGTGTTGCATGTATGTTTATTGATCATGTTTGAATCCCAAACTAAAAAGCCCCCAAAAGCATCCTTGGCATTGACTTGATTTCATTCAGTTGCCTATGTAACCCTTGTTTAAAAACTAATTAAAACGTGTTTTCATTCCGTTATCTTATGGTTGGTAAGGCTTGGGGCCTCTCAGGAGGTCACTTGAGGAGAGAGTGGTGGTTGTGGTGGTCCTGGTCGTTCCATCTCCATACCTCCTGGGACTCCCCATCAAGGTCTCGATTGGGGTTTTGGGCCTGTGAGTTGGAGCCCTGTCTCCAACGCTCAGGTTGGTGCTGGTGTAGGACGACTTGTAGGTGGGTGAAGGATCCGTCCTCACAGTGGACGGGAGTGACACAACGGATGAGGACCCAGTGCCGCTCTGAGCAGTGCTGCTGCCGCTGGAGGGAGAAGACGACTTATAGGTGGCCGAAGGATTCAGAGGGTCTGTTTTCACAGTGGAGGAGAGAGACACGGAGGTTGATGATCCGGTGCCGCTCTGAGCAGAGCTGCCACCTCTGGAGAAAGACGATGCGCTGACGCTTGAGTCTGAAACCTCCGGTTTAGGCTCGCCGCTTTGGTCTCCTTTAGGGCTTTCCTGGAACGTAAACGACACCACCCTCATGATGAAACAGTGAGCACAGAAGTGCTTACTGGATAGCAGAGCAACAACATTTTTCTTTTTTTTTTAAATCGGGACATAATCTGATGACGTTCCAATTTTAGGGCTCCCTTTACCTCCTTGTCCTTCTCTTTATTCTCCTTGTCGCCGTCATTGGATCTGTCGGATGATTTGGAACTGGAGTCCTGCTCAGACACAAACAAATCAGCACTCCGTCATCTGGCCTTCAAAAAAAACAAAACCCACTAGACTCAATGTTTCCTTTTTTTCAAAACCGAATACCTCCTTCTTCTTTTTCTTCTTTTTGTCTTTTTTCTTCTTTTTCTTCTCCTTTTTGTCATCACTGCTGGAGGAGTCTGAGTCCTTTAATGAGAACACAAAATTAAAACTGCACTTCAGCTTCCTGTCCATCAGACAGTACCTCAACAAGCTTTTTTTTTTAATCAAACCTTTTTCTTGTCTTTCTTTTTCTTGTCTTTCTTTTTCTTCTTTTTCTTTTTCTCGTCATCACTAGAAGAGTCACTTGAGGAAGAGGAGGAGGAAGAAGAATCCTGGATGGACAAGAAATAATTATAAATTTTTTTGTCATTTTCGTGGACAAAATAAATCAAACAGATGCTTTAAAAGGAACAATCAGCCACCTTCTTTTTCTTCTTCTTCTTGTCCTTTTTCTTCTTTTTCTTTTTCTTTTTCTCGTCATCACTAGAAGAATCACTGGAGGAAGAGGAGGAGGAAGAAGAATCCTGGATGGACAGAAATAACGATCCTTTTCTAGTCATTTTCGTGGACAAAATAAACCAAACGGATGCTTTGAAAGGATCAATCAACCACCTTCTTTTTCTTCTTCTTCTTGTCCTTCTTCTTTTTCTTTTTCTTCTTCTACAATGAGAAAATAGTGGTTTAAAGATCTTGTTTCGCAGTATGTTCGATTATAGAGCTGCAGATCGTACCTTGCTGCCATCACTATCAGAGGAAGAAGATGAACTTTCATCAGAAGAGCTGGAGCACTGGAAATGATATTAATGACATGATTAGCTTTACAAAACCTCTGGATGATGGACACAATGGAACTGGAAATGTTTACTAATGTGAAAATTAAAATGTAAAAATGTAACTATCATTGCTCTACCTTTCATACATAGTGGTTGTTGTACTTGGAAGCTAATCATAAGAAGTTTTCTAGTATGTGATCGTCTGTCAGAGTGAGTTCGATAAAAATTTTACATCTGGCCTGTCTTTCTGTAGAATGAGACCTTTTAAGGTTAAACAAATTATGGGTATTAATAATGAATAATTAAGGACTATTACAACCTGTATATTGTGAAGTATTCATTTGAAATTCAAGTGTTCATTAAAGTGCATCCCAGGTTATGTTTTCACCTCAAATCTGGACTATTATGGCTGTAATGTCCTTAAACTTAGGAAAAGGTTTATACAGTATAGAAATACATTGGTTATTAGACTGTAACTTCCAGTTTTGGTTATAAAAATAATATGTCTTGCAGATCAGTTATGTGACTTAAAGTTCGTGTCTATTTATCTTGTTGGGGTACATGTCATAAGAACAGATAGGGTAGTGGAGCTAACATCTGAGTCAAATGAGGCTGATGACAGTGAAAGGGTCTATAAATGTCTCTTGGAAACACATCAATAATAATAAAAATAATAATACAATTAATTTGAAGCGCCTTTCAGGACACTCAAGGTCGCTTTACAAAGCATCAGCACAGCAGAATAAAACAAGTTACAGAAATTTTAAAAGGAAATAAAACAAAACAATAGGAGACAATTATAGTGAGTAAGCCAACTTGAATAGATGGGTTTTGAGTTGTGACTTGAAGGATAGTAGGCTTTGGGAGGTTCTAATTTCCGGGGGCAAGGTGTTCCAAAGTTTAAGTGCATAATAAGAAAACGCTCTACCACCCACGGTGATAAGGCGAATTCTAGGGACAGATAGAAGAGGCGCAGATGGCGATCTTAGTGAATGGGAGGGAATTGAAATATGAAAGAGATCAGATAAGTAAGCGGGAGCTAAGTTGTGAATAGCTTTAAAAGTAAGTAACAGAATCTTGAAGTCTATTCTAAACCTGACAGGGAGCCAATGGAGCTCCTGAAGAACAGGAGTGATGTGATGAAAAGGATCAGCACTAGTAATTATACAAGCAGTCAAATTCTGAACTAGTTGGAGTTTTTGAATGGATTTTATGGGCAGACCAGATAGCAGAGAATTGCAATAATCTAAACGGCTGGTCAACTCTATAAACGAGATTGGAAGCAGAGAGAGGACAGAGGGATGGACGCAGTCGATTGATGTTACGAAGATGAAAGTAGGCTATTCTGATGATGTTATTAATATGGGCATTGTAGGACAGAGTAGTGTCTAGAGTGACGCTAGAGTTGTAGGCTTAGTAACTTTAGAAAGAACAGATTCTGAAGTAGGTGGCACCTGACAGAGCTCAAGGAGAAACAAAAGACACATAATCTGGCTCTCCAACCTTATCCTTCTTCTTTTTTGCCTTCTTCTTCTTCTTTTTCTTTTTCTTCTTCTTCTTCTTTTTGTCATCCTCACTGTCAGAGGACGAGGAAGAGCTGGAATCCTGTGAAGGAAGAACACCAGGAATAAAATGTGGACCAGAATCTCTCGAGAGTCACACTACAATGCAATTTTCTGTCACAAACCTTGTCCTTCTTCTTTTTCATCTTTTTCTTCTTCTTCTTCTTCTTCTTCTTCTTCTTCTTCTTATCGTCCTCACTATCAGAGGAGGAAGAGGAAGATGAGGAAGAGGAGCTTGAATCCTATGAAAAAAAAAAAAAAAGGAAACCATTAATATAACGCAAAATGCAGGACGACCTCTTATTAAAAAGCAAAAGGAAGAATATGAAATGCAGACCTTATCTTTCTTTTTCTTCTTCTTTTTCTTCTTTTCATCCTCGCTGTCTGAAGAACTGTCAGATGAAGAAGACGATGAGCTAGAGGAGTCCTGAGAGCAAACAAATGTACTGTAAATCCAAATGTTTTACAGTATTTTTGTTGGAAATGGAGTGTTTTTTGTAGCCTCTTGAAGAAAAGCTCTTCGCTTTGTCTGATTTTGCTGAAAGGTAACTCGCCTTTTCCTTCTTTTTCTTTTTCTTCTTCAACTTCTTCTTTTTATCCTTCTCCTTCCCTCCTTCTCGCTCATCATCACTCAGGTGGCCATCCTCAATGCCGTCAAGAAACGGATGTACTCCCCCTGCTGGAAATGAATCATCATAGTGACCCCAAAACACTTCCACGTGGAGCGGTTTGATCAGGTTAATACCCGGAAAAGTACACACTCACCTGCTTGTGTGGTCGAGAGTTTGCCCTCTCCTGCTGATGTAAGCTCTTTGGCCTGGTCGGAAAACAAAACAAAACCCATATATAGCAATGATTTTCGCTGAATGACCATTTGTAATAATGCATGTGGTGGGCAGGTGTGATCAAGATTTTCCACCTTGTCAGCATCTCCACCTGCGGTCGGTGCTCCTCTCTCACCACCTGCAGTGTGAAACATAAGCCGGTTGAGAATACCAACGCACTTAAATTAGTTTGGGTATTTGTTCTTTGTGCTCTATGAGTAAAATTCTCACCCTCAGCTGAAAGAGCACTACTGGGGTCCTTTTGCTCTTCGTCCTGAGAGAAACACACAATCAAGGTTAAAGTTGATTGCTCAACCTTACTTAAACTGAGTTAGAATATAAGATGAGGCATTAAAAGAGTGCACTAAGACATATAACCAGCAAAAATATAAAAACTCACTCTCAGATTACCTCCAGTTGCCCAGAAATAAGACTGTACATTTGGTTTTTGCATTAGCTTTCCGGGTATTAAATAATTTTAATGAGGTTAACAGCGGCTGTTCTTTACATATATGAAGTGTTTGTTCTCTGTTTAAATGCAACCAAAGTATTTCAGTGGTTCTCAAATTTTTATTGTAAGCTAATGAAATATTAAGACGCCATTGCACTGTTCCATATCTTCTATCTATGCTGGTATATAGAAAAATGTGTGTTACGTGGGTCTAAATGGGAGGAAATAAAGCAGATTTTGTTCTGAATAGTACATGTGTATTGGGATCAGGAAAGTGGAATTTGCAGTGTTCTCCATTAGGGCTGGCTGGGTATGTTATTTATGGTGTGATATCATTAGCTTGTTCTACTATATAGCCTATGTATTTTTTTTATTTTATTATTTTATCTAAGAATATACTGACCATCTGGGAATTCTCTATTAGTGCTCCTAACCAGTCAGATTTGAATTAAGCAGAAAATTGGTCACGCTGTCAGTCTCACTTCCCATTTTAAGCTTCTAGCATCCTGAGGTGAGTGAATCTTCATCAGATTATGTGATGATTATTGGATCATTGGTACTATAACTGAAACACAGTTGGGTTGATGTTGTAGGATTTTACAAGCATGTGGTACGTGGCAAATAGGCACTGCAGCTACCATCTGATGGATTTTTTTACCAAAAGAAATCTATGGCAGCTGTGTTCAAATTGTATATTTTACAGTGTAAAAAAGGTATGACAATGCATTATTTGTTTGTTATTTGTTCATGGCAATGTGTTATCTATTGCCATTAAAATGTAAGGCAGCTACACATGTGACAGGTACCACCATCTTGACTGATGTTTTTAAAAAGCAATAAAGCATAGCCCTAACTTTTTCAGTTTCTTGGCTTTTGCCATGAACGTTCTCGTCCATTAACACTGCTTGACTAGTTGAAGAATAAGTTGTAAATGTGCAGAAGAAGAAATGTCTCAGTTTCAAGTGAAAAATAAACTCAAAGTTGGCTTAACCCTGACCTCAAAGTCCAATATGGCTATTGTGCAAATGAAACCTATAGTGAAAGCTGAAGTTAAACAAAATGTTTTGAACTTTGTTTGACTTGAATTGAATTTACGTGACAATTTTTATCTCCATAAATCTTGAACCTTTTAAAATAAAAAAAAGAGACGTGCCTTTTTCTTGTCCTTTTTCTTCTTCTTCTTTTTCTTTTTGTCTTTCTCGCTATCAGAGGATGAAGATGAAGACGAAGAACTGGAATCCTGTATGAGTTCAGAACGGATTGTCTTAAGGTTTTTATATTTACCAGCCACAGAAATGAATCACAATGAAAGCTGTCACTAGTTAGTCATCCTGAGAGGCTGTTGGCTAAATCTGACAAGCTTAGAAACTAGCCAGACTGAATCTAGATCCACCTAAAGCAGGAAGTGTGTCATTGATAGTACTGTTTTCGGGGAATATTGACATCTTAAAAGTAAATAACTAGACGAATGGTGTCAGATTCTGCTCTTCTGTGAATTTACAGCGCATTACCTTTTTCTTGTCTTTCTTTTTCTTCTTCTTCTTCTTCTTGTCCTTTTTCTTCTTTTTCTTTTTCTTGTCATCCTCACTGTCAGATGATGATGATGAAGAAGATGAGCTATCAGAAGAAGAAGAATCCTATGAGAAACAGAAGTGAATGAGTTATAATCACACCTATACAGAGGGTAAAAGGACCAGATCTGACTTGTTTCCACATTTAACCTTCTTCTTCTTTTTCTTTTTCTTCTTCTTCTTCTTCTTCTTTTTCTTCTTCTTCTTGTCATGCTCGCTGTCAGATGAAGAAGAGGAGGAGGAGCTATCCGAAGGAGATGAACTTGAATCCTGTTTAAAAAAACAGTTATTAATTAGGATGTATGAGGTATATTTTAATTTTAGTAAAATATCAACTTGACATTCAGGACAAAAACAGACGAATCATGCCTTCTTCTTCTTCTTCTTCTTCTTCTTTTTCTTCTTCTTTTTTTTCTTCTTTTCATCTTCACTGTCTGATGAGCTGTCAGATGAGGAGGAAGAAGAATCCTGGCAGAAAAAAGAATATAAAAAGATATTTTTTCATTGAGGTGTGGGTTAGGCGTTTGCGAAGGTTAAAAAAGCACGTGGCTGTCGTAAAATAATGACAAAAATATGCACGTTGTGATATTATACACACTTTTTTCTTCTTCTTTTTCTTCTTCTTATCCTTTTTCTTCTTCTTCTTTTTCTCTTTCTTCTTTTCATCTTCCTCATCCGATGAGTTGAAATTCTGAATGCACGGTATGTGAAGGATGGGATATGAAGGTTAAAAAGGAAAATGTGTCTAAAACGGATATTGATGGGGGTGGGGGAGGGGGGGGGGTTCTCACCAGCAAGCCTTCTGCAGCCTGATGTTCCTCCAGGGCCTCTTGTCCTGAAACCATGCAGTTTATTATTCAACACTTGGTTCTGAACCCCAGTTCTCACAGAAACTGTGTGAAGACCGTTTGTACTTTAAGAAACTGGATCAAATCTAATCTGTTGGCTTGTGAACCGAGAAGAAGGCACACGATGGAGAAAATGAATCTTTACCTTCCTGGCAGAGGATTACGTCCCAGAGCTTCTCCTTTTCCTTCTTCTTCTTTTTCTTTTTCTTCTTCTCATCCTGTAACAAAATGTGGAACATGGTCTTTTAGACAATTATATAAACAATAATACATGAAAATAATAAAAAGCATAAATAAACCACTTTCAAGTTTGAGCACAGCAAAGTTTCTTTTTTTAACAACCACATACAGTGTACTGTGTTCGGATTTTGTGTGACCGACTAATCCAAAGTAGCACATAAAGGCCTCAGAGGTTTTTCAAAATTATATTGACAACATCATGAAGACCATGGAACACAGACAGGTGGGGGATAAATAGGAGGAGGGGTTTTAAGCAGGGTTAGGTTATAAACAACACCCCAAGCTTTGAGCAGTTCATGGATCTCTGTTCGATCCGTCATCTGAAAATGAAGAGTGCATGAGTGAACTGCAACCCTGCTGAGACACGGCAAATTACCTACGCGGACAGGCCGAGCAAGCAGGGCATTATTCAGAGAAGCAGTCATGAAGCCCAAAGTTAACTCTGAAGGAGCAGTAAGGATCCACAGCTCAGGTGGGAAAATCTGAATGCAGGAAAACATTTAGTTGTGGACACTGCAATTTTGGTGTGGCAAAAATAAGATCAATAGTCAAATGAAGTCACATTTGCAGTTTCCCAAAAGTCGTGGAGGTGGCACAGCAAACATACGGAGGAAACGCTTCGGTTTGTATGCATAAAACCATGTGTGACAGAAAAATGTAACTGAACATCACCCTGAACCCATCATCCGCATGGTGAAACATGGTAGTGGCAGCATTATGCTGGGAGGATGCTTTTATTCTGCAGAACTAGAGAAGCGGGTCAGAATTTTTGGGAAGAACGATGGAGCTAAATACATGGCAGTCCTGGAAGAGAACCTGTTAGAAGACTTGAGATTGGGGGGGTGGTTCCCATTCCAGCAGGACAATGACCCTAAACCTCCAGGCAGAGCCACAATTGGTTGGTTTAGATCAGGGGTGCCCAATTCCGGTCCTCAAGGGCCGGTCTCCTGCATGTTTTAGTTCTTTCTTTGGAGACCGTCCCTTGAGGTCCGGAATTGGACACCCATGGTTTAGATGAAAGAATATGAATGCATTAGAATGGCCTATTCAAAGTCCAGCCTTAGATCTAATCCAGAATCTATATCAAGACTCAAGAATTTATGTTCACATATGCTCTTGACCTAATCGGACTTGGGTTGAGCTACTTTGCAAAGGAGGATGGGCAAAATAGTTTTTCTATAGATGTGCAAAACCGATGGAAACGTGTGACTTGCAGCCGTAATTTTAGAGAAAACTGGTTCTAAATGTAGTGCAGTCTGATAAGCCCATCCTGCCTCCTTGATCAGGCAGCAAAAATGGGCTGCACATAAAGTTATATACCTTACATGTAAAAAAAAAAAAAAAAAAAAACCACACAGCTCCATGAGATTTACTCTAAAATATTCTGAGGTATTTTGGGTCATGGGTCTTAGAAATAAAGCAACAAAATCTCCCCCTGTAACTGGGCGTGGTCCTGTCTTTGGTTTCACTGCGCGCCATGTCGGGTAGAAGATATGTGAGCCTCTGTCTCCTCGTTTAAAATGAAACACAATCCAGGGCTTTGCACGCCTCACAACCAAGGATTTCTTAGAAGTGAACCGAGGTGTGAACTGCTTGTTGCAGGTTCTGGATTATCCAGATGTTGCTGATTTTCCACCCACACTCCCGGAAAACAACAACCCACCATCTTATCTCGTGATAAGATGCTTATCACGCATCTTCAACGTGTGCCAAGTGTCTTTAGTCACGGGTTCACTAAAAAGCTGAAACCAACGACAGAGCTGACCTGTTGCGGGCTGATGTTTTTAAATCAACATTTGCCATGAGAACAAAATAAATTATGTGAATGATAATAAATTTGACGTTTCTGCTTTCACAAAAAAAAAACTTTCTCTTAATGCTCTTTAAAGTGGGTTTAACATCCCCCTCTGGGCAGTTGTTAAAAAAAAAATTTTGTGGCCGGAATTCTTAATTTGACTTTTCTGATTGAAAGAACCAGTTTCCCTTTCAGTCCCCCAAAGGAAGGATTGGATGTGGTGCAGGCTGCATAATCCAGCATAAAGATGTCAACATGGGCTCAGTGGAACCAGCGCCGTCAGAACTTAGCCTAAGGCATTGACAGGAATGTGGAGAAAACACCTAGTTACATGTCAGAGCAACACAGGAATTACAAGGAAGGAGTTTTCCCCAGTTATGCAAGGACAACACGATGGTTACATGGCAAATGCCAACTTTTTCCTATTCCGTTCACGCAGGAGACATTTAACCTTCTTTGAAAAGGCCTTTGTTACAAATGTGTTATAGCAACATATGGTACTCAGTTTCTTTGGCGTTATCACAATCACAATAGAAACAGTTCGGTCACATAGATCGTCCATTCGATCTTGCAGCTGTGGTTAGGAGCTTGTTGAGGAGAGACAAGTGGACTTTCTTGTCATTAATCACGCTGAACCATGTGTTCTGTTGATGTACACTGTGTCTTCATGCCAGAATTAAACGAGCACTTTAAGAAGTTGGGAGAAAAATAAAAGAACAATATGTCTGGCGGGATTTTTTAAAACTAATTATTATTCTCCAAATGATTCTGAATTAAACACTCCGCCATAGACGATTGATGTCAAAAGAAATGGTTTTTCATTCCTCTGGTTCATTTTGCAATTTTTTACTTCAAAGTGCATGCTTCTTTGATGAAAAGGTATGATTTGATTTGCACAGGAGTTGGGGGGATTTACTCTGCTCTCCAATAGGGACGTTAAAGCAAAACGACACTTGTGAATGGTTGGAAAGATGATCTAATAGCCTATGCTAAGGAAGTTTGGGCTATATTCAAACTATTTTGCACTTACTAAAGACACTGAGCTGTTTAGCAGCAGTGAAGCATGGGGGTGGATTTGTTGTGGTTTGGGCTTCACTGCCTCAGGGATAAAGAGTAAATCACCATCTTAAAGGGGGGTGTTTGAAGGTATTGCGCATCAGCTTTAAAAACATTATAACTGATCTGATGGCAAAATAAGGGATGTCTTCTGGATGCAGGTGCATGTTATTATTGCAAATTATGACAAAAAATGAAGGGTTTTCAATGTAGAAAATGTGGAGCATCCTCAGAGACAGCACGGTCTGGTGGGTAGCACATAAAAAGAGATTAAACTGCTTTTCTTTTGTTTTGCTTTTACAAGCAAATTAGAGTGAAGAACCGTTCCAAATACCTGCCAGTTATGACCCACAAACTTTAAAGTGTTTGCTTAGCAAGTTGAGGATTAGGAGGGGTTCAATTTTCAGCATCACAGAGTCCAAGCATACACCCAAATCAACATAAGGACGGCAAAAGATAAATCTAACGGGAAATCTGTGCAGTCGCTTAAAGAGGACTGTGGTCATTGCAGGTTGTAGAAAATTAATTTTCCAACTTTTGATAAAAAACGTTTTTAGCTAAATTGTAAAGGATATGTCACATTAAATGTAAATTCATGATCGTGTTTCTTTAGAGCACAAAAAACAGGCATTTTATCCAGAATGCTTTGAGATCCACTGTATTTGCATAATGTTGAACAAATAAATATGTTATTGTTTTAAGTTATATATTAGAGAAAAAAGGTGAATACAAGTGCTCTTTCGCCATACTTAGCAAAAAGGGGTTTATTGGGGGAGTAGGTGTGTGTGTGTGTGTGTGTGTGTGTGTGTGTGTGTGTATGTGTGTGTTTGTGTGTGTCTGTGTGGTGTACAGGGTGTATGGGGGCCAGTTACAGAAGTGTAATTGTCATTTTTGGCCTTGCTGACATATTTTTTTTATGGGTCTTCCACAATGTAGGTTGTCTTCTATTTTTTTTTTTTACATGAACAATAAACACTTGACCAGCATAAACCGGTGCACAACTTACCTCGCTATCACTGTCTGAGGAGCTGCTGGAAGAGGAGGAAGAAGATGATGAAGAGGAAGATGATGATGATGAGCTGGAGTCCTGTTGAGAAAGGTGCAAGGAAGTTACTTTTTTTAATGTTTTGTTTTAAAAACATATTCAGACCCTAGATGCCAGAGGAAACCGGCTGGGTTGAGGCTAAAGCCACGGGCGAGCGGAGGAGTGTAGGGGTGTGGCTGGCGGGGTGGAGCTCTACAAACACTCAGCTACACACACAAAGGAGGTTACCCACACCTACTGCAACTATGCTATGATCCAACCTGTCAGTTTAACACACAGTGAACTTAAAAAATTCCATCAGCTAGCTCCCACAAATGGCTGCGGCACACAACACAACACAACACTCTCCCTTTCTCTGTCAATGAATTATCCACACTTGTGGCTCCCAGTCGAAGCCACACCCTTGAAGTGAACACAGGACCGACTCTCACCACTTCATCATATTGCAAGCGAGCACAATAGCAATGTTGCAAGCATCAATCCTGGCATATAGTCTGTCTTGATTTCCCTGGTGGCGCTTTACTGAGAATCACACCCACCTTCTTCTTCCTCTTCTTCAGCTTCTTTTTCTTCTTTGCTTTCTTGCCGATGCCCTCATCGTCACTGTCTGGAGAGCTGTCAATCGAATAAATCTCCTAAAAACCAAACCAAAAGGGATTTTCTATGATAACCAGAAGTCTGAATTCAGAAAAATTGGATTATTTAAAAAGTAAGTTGGTTAACAACCAGCACGGTTTAGTTTGAATCAATCATTTTGCGTGTGTGTCACAACATTAAATTCATTTGTAGATATGTGTTGCTTTGTTTAAAGGTGGGTGTGTCTCTCCCACTCACCAGATCATCTTCAGTTCCTGTCGGCTGTCCAGGCTGACCCTCGCTCTGCTGCTTGCCACTCAGGTCTGCATCTTTTGCCCCCGAGGCGACCGCTGCTGCCTGGATGCCCCCAGGCTCAGCTCCACCTGGAAATGTACGAGCGCGTTATGAAAATTATTCTTTTTTTTTACCCCCTTCATTTTCCACTCTTTTTCTGTTCACTGACTCCAAAAAAGGTGGCATGGATCTATAGACATAATGATTATAGGCTTTTTTTTTCTTTCAAAACAACACTCTTCCCTTTACTGTTTGAATGAAAGCAAGTGAGAACGTTGCCTGGGTGCACTTCCCCTACAATCCTGCTTCCTGTACGTTCACGACCAGGTAAAACAGAATAAATACATTCAAGCAAAGTCAGAAACTCTGTCGTATAAGCCCTTAACCTCAACCCGGTGGGTTATCTATCAGTTATAGACGCAGAGAAGTGCAACACCCACAATAGTAAGAAAAGAAATGCAACAATGTTTTTGTACTTCTAGCAAATCACAACCGTCATCCACAGGACTTGTACGTGACAGGTGAAGTCAGAAAGAACTTCTAGCCACATTTGTCAGCTATAAGCATAGATTACAAACCTCTGGAGAGGGAGTACTCCATCTCTGTCTGGGCTTCTCCTCCTTCCAGGAGAACCAGGTCTCCTCTGACAGACACCTGTAAGACAAGGTGTGTCTGTATAAGGAGCTAGTGGGTGGGGAGGTGAAGTGGGCGTGAACTGTAAAAAAAAAAAAAAAAATCAGTGAGGTTTCAAAGTAAAGGCCTCTTCAAAATGAAATATCCCCCTTTAAAGAAGAAGGTAAACTCTAGTAAGCTGTCTCAGGTGGCTTCAGTAGAAATATCTGCTCTGTTTAATAAACGTATCTTTCGAATACTTCACACCGTACTTTGTTTGTTAGATTGTATTTTTGAAAGCAACATTATTTTTACATAATGGCCATATTTACTTAGTGGGCTGTGCACAGGTAGAGAGGCGTGTTGGGTGGTGACAACAGGTAATACAGGTTCAGCTGTGGTTCTTGCCACCGTCTGAAATCAGTTACAAAAACGTGTCACTTTTTATTTACTGATTTACAAACACAACCCCATATAGTAACAAATATGTTTTGCATATAAAATTGAACATATAAAGTAAAACGTCGAAAATGTCTCACAGTGTTACTGTGTTATTTATAATTTTACAATGGCGTTTCTCAACAGCAAAGGGTACAAATGTTCCTTTATTAAAAACCATAAAATAATTTGACTCCAAGAGGATGAACGCCCAATAGTAGGCGCTTTTTTTTAACCCTTTGTTTTGCCCTACGGCTTCCGTAGACCACAGAGTAAAAAAAAAAAAAGGTGTAAAGTTGCCAGAAGGTAAAATATCGGAAGTGGAGTGCTTAAACCTCAAATAAGGGTACTTATTTTTATTTTATTTTTACATTCATGCTTAAAAAGCGACTAATATTTAGTCACAGCAACCATCGCCACTTCTACATACTTTGGCAAATAAAGAAAAATAAAATACTCATTGTCACATTTTTTTATATCGATATCAAAAACAAGGGAGATAACAATTAGGGTTTTATGTTTGATTATTTATTGTCTCTTGATCAAGGCACATTGTACTTTTTTGTTGTTTGCATTCTTGTTCCTTTAGGCACAGCACAGAACTGAATTTAGAAAATATAACCCTGGAATTTCAGTGCTGTATGTAACACAATTGATCATAACATAGACCTACTGCATATGGAGTGATTTTCAAACTTGCTTGTTAAACACCGAATGCCCCGAGGCCTAAATAGGTCTCAGATTTTACTTGGCGGATCTGAACCAAGTAGCCTTCAGGATATCATAGATGTGTTTCCTCTGTGTTTTTCCAGGACCAGAAATAAATGCGGCAAGGTAGCAATTTGAACCAACTGCCTGAAAACCTCCTTTAAATCGAAAACATGATTTTGCTCTCCACCATTCCTACAAAGATCTAAGACCAATTTATCAGCTTGTTCTTTATCTCATATTTGGTATATGTTTTTAATATCATGTGATCTTATTTTGATGTGTTTATTTGATCTTTTCATTCATTTACCCATTAACTATACCCGTCCATCCTCTGCAGGGATCTGGTGTCTATCTCCAGCAATCATTGGGCGAGAGGCGGGGTACACCCTGGACAGGTCGACAGTCCATCACACACACACACAACCATGCACACACACACACACACACACAAACACGCACACACACACACACACTCATATCTATGGGCCACTTGGAGAGACCAATTAACCAAACCGTCATGCTTTTGGACTGTGGGAGGAAGTAAGAGTACCCGGTGGGAACCCATGCAGGGAGATGATGCAAACTCCATGCAGAAAAGAAAGACCCCAGGCTGGGATTCGAACCCAATCCTTCTTGCTGTGCAGCCCCTTGTATCATTAGAACAAATTTAATTTCTCATGGTTCATTCAATTTTTATGTAAAACACCTTAAATTGCTTCCTGCATTAGTTTTTTAAATATAAATTGGCTTATCTTGCCTTTGTTTTTAACTTTTGTAAAGCAGCTTTCCATTACACAGTATAAATTATGCCCTACAAATAAAATAAGCAGGAAAAAAAACTGATTGACTCATTCCTAGTATGCTGTTGACGACGATGCTTTTATTTTGAAATGCGGACGGAAATTGCACCTTTCAACGACCTTGCTAGCTTAACTGTAGCATGTCGCCCCGTGTGAAGTTCTTATGGAAGTGTTTATTTACACTTTGCTGTTAAGCGCCCGTGTGTGTTTTATTTACGTTGTCTCTTGTTAATGGTGCTCTGTGAAGGAAGAAAAACAACAACAACAACCGACAAGCAGAGAAAGCAGCAGACACGCCGACATTGTTAACACGTCTTTACAGCCTCCTGTGGTTATGGTGCTTTGTTTAGTAAATATGTTTCGGGGGATAACGAATGGTCGACGGCTGTTTTTGTCCGCTGTCTCTTGTTAGAGGACCTAAAAAAATAATAATAATAAAAAGGAAGCTATGGCCACAAGCTAAATGCTGGGTTTATACCAACTTGGATGACCGACTGGACCTCACCATGCCGAGCCGAGCGAGCTCGCCGCCGCTGGCAGCGACTCTGCTGGCGGCGCTGTGGCTCGCCTTGGGTCGGTGCGGTGCCTCCGAGTCTGTGGGAGCGGGATGTGACAACGGAAAGGTACGGCTGTGTTATTAGAGCTTTATCACTGTTAGTTGTTGAACGGGAGCTACATTTACTTATCATGTATGTGTGTGTGTGTGTGTGTGTTAGCTTTATTTGGACAGAGACCTGCCCGCATATGCTGTTTATTGGGGATGTTCAGTCCCTCCCCGGCCAGAGTCTGCTCAGGTAACCATGGATACAACAGCAGACCTCCCCTGACCATCATCTTCTAATCTAGGTCCTTCCTTATCCGTGTGACCCAGTGAGGTAGGGTGCGTTTTAGAGGACAAGTAGTGTCAGGAAGTGGAAACGATCATAGGGAAGCAATTACGATAAAGCTCTGGATTATTCAGCGCAGCTCACGCTGTAAACCCGCCTCTAAATGGGACTTGCTTCACTGCAGCGCCGTGCATTTGTCAGATTTCATGCTGCCCAGGTTTGCCCTGTCAGCGTTTTTAATCAGGTCATTTTTATTCCCATCTTCAGAGACTTCTGAGTATGGACACTGTGCATGACCCCGAGGTGAGTGAACACTTTATTACCCAGCACTTTCTCTCTGCAGCCTTTTTTATTTAATTCTTCTCCTCCTTTATTTATTGATTGATTGATTGATTTTAAATGTGAACGTCCATTGGCCTCATCTGAATCAATTGGTAACACTACAGGCTCACAGGGGGAAAGAAAAGCTCAAATGTGAGGTAAATAAATAGAGGTGGGTGTGGATTCTCAAGAGTTAGAATTGATTATCACAATCCGATCCATTACAATCTGTTCCAATTCGATTTTGATATGGGTCAGAGCTATTTTAAACTCTTATCTTAATTACTTGACTGTAATTCAACACTGCGTGGGGTTACAGTTCACCGGGGGAAACAGTATTAACCCGATCAGACCTAAGCCTTAGCTGTTAAAAAAAAGGGCCAAACAGTGTGAAACCATTAAAGCGATTTTTAGACGTTTGATCAATTTTTTAAGAATTTTTAAAAGAATCGATTCAGAATCAGAGAATGGATTTTTTTTTTTTATCACAGCACTACAAATAAACTAGAATATTGTTACCAACGGATATCTTTGGATTCGTCTCATACTATGTAGCTCTTTCACGGTAACAAGTTTTGCTGGACTATAAATTTCCCCTGAAGATATTGCGGTAACTGATGTTATTGTCCTTTTGAGACCTTTTTTAACTGATGTAATAATAATGCATGTGCACCCTCTGAACAGAGGTGGGTAGGGTATCCAAAAGTTGTACTCAAGTAAGAGTAGCACTACTTTAACATGTTTTTTACTGAAGTAAAAGTAAAAAGTAGCCATCCAAAAAGATGCTCGCGTAAAAGTAAAGAAGTATGTGGTGAAAAGGCTAATTGAGTACTGAGTATCATCTGATTTGAAATGTTCTAAAATGGTGTCATCAGACAGACAAAAATATAAAGTTATGGGCAAATTCTGTTTTTTTTAAAGATCAAAATGAAAAAGAAAATTCAGATAAATCACATATTTACAAAGGTAAAAAGTTCTTGAAAGTGTATGGTGTTGACTATATATTCATCTGACCTCAAAAGGCAACGAGCTCAACAGATGGAAAATTACATTAGAAAGAGAAAGTTTTGTGTAGAAACAGGTAATCTCCTTTGATAAACTACAGGTGTGTGTCTGTGTGTAGTGTATTTTAAAATAATAATAATAATAATGTTTCATCTTCATTCAGTGAACGTACCCGCCTCTGAACAATCCATAAACTTTAATTTTTAAAGAACATTTACCACTGAAACTCAAATACCTTTTTAATAACCAGTATAAATGATCAAAATAACCAAAACAATAAAAAAATGGATCAAGTCTGTTAACAAAATTGTCACTTGTCTCAGACAAGAAAAACTGGCAAAACTACCAGTTGTTGTTTTTTTTAAACAAAAAGTGCAAACTAACTACAAAAAAAATCCAACAAGACATCCCATTTTACTCTGCCACTATAAATAAATGGACCATATATGCCTTTTTTCATCCAGTCTCTTTTGTACAAAGAGGGAGACGCGCGAGGAAAACAAACAAACAAGCATGCAAATGGAGTTGATCAATTCAAGTCAGTTTCTTTATATCACACCGATTCACAACACACGTCATCTCAAGGCGCTTTACAAGAAAAGTCATTTCATTTCAATTCAATCAAACATACATACATTCCAATTAATCCTTCAGTTCATTATTCCATTCAGACGTTTTCTAAAGGTTTATCACACGTCTAATTGACGTATTTTGTAATACTATGCATATAGTTTTTAATTTGTTTTGATTTCTTTTATGTCCTAGCCAGCCAGGGAAATCTGCATGGATTACCCGATCTCCTACAACCACTCCATTCCCAACAGGTAGGTGTTCACTCATGCACTACCTTGCTAAAGTAAGTAAGTTGAGTTGCTCTTTAAAAATACGTCTTAAACTTTGGACATCTCTCAGACCGCTGGTTAGTTGATCAAACAAAAACGGAAACATTACGCAACTGCAAAAGGTCCACCTTGGAGGAGCTGCAGAGATCAACACATCTGCTGGAAGAATCAATGGACAGGACAACTGATATGTGGACCACACAAATCTGGCCCTTATAGGGGAGTGGCTGGTTGAAATCCCATTCGCAGATGGCTAGAATCCATGTATGGGACACAGCAAACATGTTGAAGGAGGTGCATTGATCAGATGAGACTAGAATGTAATATTTTGGCTTATAAATGTGGTTGAAATACATTGATGTGCTTCACGCTGAACACACCATCAATCTTTTCTTCAGCTGCGACAGGGAAACACGCTCAGAGTTTATGGGAAGATGGATGCAGCAAAATCCAGGATGATCCTGGGGGAGAACTTGTTAGAGGCTGGAGAAGACTCTCTTTTCAGCAGGACATGGACCCTAAACATACAGCTTAGCTACAACGGAGTCGTTCAGAGCGAAGCGTGTGTTGAAAACGGCCCAGTCAAAGTCCGGACCCACATGGAATTGCTAATCTGTGGCAAGACTTGAAAATTGCTGGAGCCGTTTTAAAAAGAACAACAACAAAAGCTGCCAGTCTGTAGATGTTCTAAGTCAATAAAAACGTGTGCCACACTTTTCAGATTTTATTTGAAAAAACAAATACAATGTATCATTTTCCTTCCATTTAATAGTGATTTGCATCTTTCTCATGAAATGTGAATATCAGTTGTGTTTGTAATGTGACAAAACCAGTGAAAATCCAAGGTGTGTGAATATTATTGCAAGGAATTGTTTAGGAGTAATGGTTCTTTAATGGCTTTTAAACGACTAGCATATTCAGTACTGTAGTAAAAAAAAAAAAAAAAAGTATGCAAGAAAAATAACTGCTATAACCTCTTTTTTTTTTTTTTTCTTAGTGGAGCATTCAGGCCAGTGATGGCAGAGAGTGGAGAGTACTTGTATTGTCCTCCTCAGCGGTGGCTCAATAATTTGCATGTAAGTGTCCAAATCCAACATTTCTAAAGCGCATGTATGGCGACCACAGATCGCTGGACATACTAAGAAGGAATTCCTAAATAAATCCATACAATTTGGAGAAAAAAAAGTCATCTGTTTATTTACGATCAGCTTTAATTTAATTTACACCACAACGATGAGCACCGCAAAATGTAACGTCAAAGAAAATAGAAAATACCAGAGCGATATCTTTTTATTGTTGTGGTGAAGTATCGGTTGTCATCCCGGCTTCGTTAGCGCTATACAGGAGAGTGAACACGAGGACACACACCCAGATCTTAAGTTACAAAATGTGCCCACAGACCCTTTGGGAGTTTCTTGGAAATCAGATCCAGTCAGCGAGTTTTTGCCGTGATGTTTAAGCTCCAAGTATTTACCTTCTACCTAATTGGAATCTTGTTTATAGCTGGGTATAGACTTCCTCGGAAATGAGGAATTTAACAAGTAGTGATGGGATATTTAAGACCCAGTCATATGACCTGGTTTACGAGTAGAGAAGTGTGAAATCGAATCAAATAAAACAGCCAGAGGACACATCAACAGCTGGAGTCAAATCCCAAAAGAAGCATTAGGAAAACAATCAGAGGGAACAAATTTTCTGGTCTGCATTGTTGATCTGAATGATTTATTTACAATAGACACCATAGAACTCTTCATAATTCAAAAAGTACTGTAAAAAAGAAGAAGCATTATTTTGCTCTCGCAGATATCTTTTGGGTTGTTTTTTTCACACTGAAATGTTTCAGATTGAAACCAACTTCAATGTCAGACAAAGTAAATCCAAAATCTGATGATTTAGTTTATTAAGAGAATGAATTAACTGTCATTAACCTCACTTCCAAAAATCTGAGCTAACCCCTTAGGCTCAAGCAATCTTGGGTTACGCATCAGGAAAATGATTCAAATCCCACCATGGCTTAAAAAAAGGAAAAAGTGGAGGTTTTCACGTGGCCTAGTCAAAGTTTGGAGTTAAATACAATTCAGGTGGTTGAAAGAAAACTATTTGGCAAAGAACAGTGGGGCAACATTTCTCCACAGTGACGTAAAAGACGCATTACCAGTTACCGCGAACGCTTGACGGCAGCAAATTATTGCGTTTAGGTGGAAATTGGAGTTTCACATCAGTCCAGGTTGTTTTCAGTTTTTTTATGTTTTTTTTTTAAGCAGTTAAATCAATAAATGATATCGTCTTTTCGTATTTACTCAGGTTCTTTTTTGTTTGGTATTAAAGTTAGTGTGATCTGAAAGATTTGAGTGTGATGAAAACTCCTATAAAGACCAACACATATCTGGCCTACATAAATGGGATGTTCTCTTGTTTTCTCCCATTTTGAAGAGTGTCGAATAGAAATGACAAGTCATGTTTGCACCCTAGGAGATCGTGGATTAGTAATTGAAATTGCCCAGATGGTCTGATTTAAAAACAAAAACAAAAAAAAAAGAATTAAAATATAAACCCAACATGTAGCAGTTGTGTTGATTTTCTAAATTTATTTAGTGGTGCCAATGCATGTGATTATTGTGATCATGTGATGAAAAAAATCATATTTTTTGATAATGTAGCCATTTTTTTCCTCCCTAATTCAATGTATTCAAATTCGTTGTTGGATTTTTCCCAGTTTTTCAGTGTGAGGTTAACCCTTAGCTTGCCTGATTTGGGTCTAATATAGCGAAATAAAACAAAAAAACAAACCAATCAAGATTTACTTTCCAGGCACCTGGGGATGTAGTAAAACGAGTGGTTTTGCAGCTATGTTTTTTTTTTTTACAAGTTTAAATTAAGCATAAACTACTGCTGAGCTATCGCTCATGTTGGACCATGTTCAGCAGAATCAGCAAATTTCATGTGTATCATAAAGTGGTGCAAAGGTCCCTGAGTGGCAGCTGAACTTTGTTTAAAGAAAGCATGGACTTTGTTGAAATTTAAGCTGGACAAGATAGCATGTTGCCTGCATGCAGAACATATTTTCAGATTGCCGGAGAGCCAATCGGCATAAAGAACCCTGTAGGCAAAGAAAGAAGTAAAGTAAAGGCTTCCAGATTTTTTTAATATTTTTTTTACTTATAACAGCAGAGGTCAAAGTGGCTTGGCCTGCAGGCACTTTTAGACAAATCGCCTCTGAGAACTCGTAGAAATGCATCCCAGTGGAGCTTTTCTGATATTTGTCTTCAAGGTGTTTCGCCATTTGGTGAGCACCAAATCAAGAGGGAGCCCTTTGGGGAGGAATAACTGTCACACGTGTGGTATTTATTGTTTTTGTTTTTCAGCATGGCGCCACTGTTTTGCTCTACCATCCCTGTGCAGCGCTCCGTGAGCGTCTCCTCCTCTCTGGATTGGCTCGCTCCTGTCTGCCTGGCCACATCATCACTCCACACCCGCAACTCAGCAGAGATGTGGTGGGTGAAATTGCTGTTTTGTTTTTTAAATTTAGAACCGGAGCCGCTGCTCTGTTTGGTCCTCAGAGGGGAGGTTTGTGATGTGATGTTTGTTCTCCTCAGCCGATAGCCTTGGTGTCCTGGGGTCGCACTTTGGAGCTGACCACCGTGGCCTCTTCCGCCGTCTGCGATTGGCTGCAGGCGACACAGACCACCAGAAAAAAGGTTGGTGGAAGGACTCGAACCAAGAAGTACGACCTCCTGTTGACCAGGTCAGCAGGCCCGCAGCATCTGGGACCGTCAGCAAAAACGAAGGTCAGGAGATTCTGTGAAATTCGTTGCTTTTCTGTTTAGTTACATGATAAATCGTGACTAAAATGATCCCAAAATAGGAACTTTAGTGTTTGGTGTGACACTAAGTGACTATTATTTCACATCCATAGGATTCTGTGAAGCAATGCTGTGAGCAGACTATTTCTTCTCTGCTGAGAGGAACCACCGGGGCAGAGCCTGGTATGAAGAAAGTTTACTTGAAACAAATGAAAGAGGGAAGGAAAATTCGAGCTGCAGTTGCAGAAAAAAAACGGTACGTCGGTAAGACAGCTGATAACATGACAAACGACTCCGGTCGGATGAAGAAAAACATTCTCCAAAGAACAGCGGGTGCCCAGAATCAGAGCAGCTCGCTTGGTCCAGCATCAGATTCACTTCCAGGACAGAGACATCACTTGGATCCTTCTTTTCCAAGATCGACTCCTCAGTCAGAGCAACATCGGGACTCTCCATCAACGCCCACCGCCCATTTGGTCTCACACAACTCTGAGGGTTTGCTTCGGATCAATTCATCTGAAGGTGAAGGTGCAGACTCCGTCAGAGACGGCGTGAAGCGGGGAGACGCCGGCAAGAGTCTCGTGGCTCATGGCAGGAGGGAGGACAACGAGGTGGTCGATGTTGAAGAAAGGGAAGCAGAGCACAACAAACAGCACAGTGACAAGCCGCTCCCCAAAAAGTTAGGTTCCACTTCCAAATCCCAGTCGGGAATCCACAGGCAGTCGGGAAGCGGCGACTGTTCCGACTGCACCGACCCCCCCGGCGCTGTGGTGAACGTCGGGCTGCAGAGGACCCCCAGGACAGATGAAGCGGTGTGGGCCGCGGTGGCGCTGGGCTTCCTGCTGGTCCTCCTCACGTTGTCTGTCCTCCACACCCGCCTGTACCGCCACTGGAAGACCACACCCAGCCTGTACTGGCACGACCCGCAGCAGGACTACGACAGCGTGGCGGGTAGGTGGGGGAGCGCATAGGAATCTGGACTCTAGAGTCTGATCACCGTGTTAAGCCGTCGCAGGGAGTAAGCGCTTACTGTGGTGTGCTTTGTCCTCTAGATGTGATACGCAGGAGGCTGAGAATCGCAAAGAAGGGGCGGAAAAGAAGCCGAAGGAAGGAGTGCGTCCTGCTGCCGAGCTCCTCCAGCTCAGACGAATATCCATAGAACGAGGCGGGACTCAAGCGTCTCAACAACAAAAAAGCGATCCAACTGCATTTAGATGAAGTAAAGAATGCGCCCAACCAGGCAAAAGATCTGTCTCCTATTTCTGTCCTACAGTTGACAGGTTCTCTAGTGTAGCTTGTCTGGGCCACAGGGGGGAACTATAGAGGATAGATGCTGAATAAATATATATATATATACATACAATACTCACAATAAGTTAGGGATATTGTTATTTACATGAGTGCTATTCCTATGTGGTCTGATTTTTTATGAAATAAGTATCCTTTGATATTACTAATAATAAATGAGAAGAAACACCATTTTTATTAGTGTAATATTTATTACCCCAAAAATGTAGACAATAATAAGGGTAGCTCCAAATAACACAAATTGACAATGTCAATAGCGGGTGTTTCCACCATTTGCCCCAATGACAGCTTGACAGCAATGTCTCATGTTCCTCACTAGCCTCATGATGTTGTCCTGAAGCAATGCGTTCCACTCTTCCACAAGTGCTACACGCAGTTCTGCCAGGTCAAGTGGGGGTGGGGTACGATCATCCAGTCTCTGCTTCAGCTGGTCCCAAATGTACTTTATGGGTTTCTGGTCGGGGGACATTGCTGGCCGTACCATACGAGGCACTCCGACTTCCTGAAGTCGAGCTGTGACAATTCTGGAACAATGTGATGGAGCATTATCATCCATGAACAGAAAGTTGGGGGTGTGCTGAAGGAATTGGGGGATGATGATAGGTTCTCTGATGTCTCTGAGGTAAGAACGTGCAGTGACTGAGCCATCTACAATAACCAAATCAGTTTTGCGCTGACTGGTGATGCCTGCCCAGACTGTTACACCTCCTCCACCAAAGCTAACCCTGGGGACCATGTTGAGCGCAGCGTATCGCTCACCTCGCCTTCTCCAGCAACGCTGACGACCATCATTTCTGTGCAAGGTGACTCGACACTCGTGAGTGAACAGGACAGTAGACCACTGCTGGATTGTCCAGGTCACATGGTCTTGTGCCCACTGTAAACGTTCACGGCGGTGTCTTGGTGTCAGTGGAGTCACCTGCAACGGTCGTCTGGCATTCAAGCCAAAGCGGTGGAGTCGGTTGTGAATGGTTTGTCTGGAAACCCTAGTACCCCTCGGATCTCGTAAACGGTCCTGCAGCTGTGTGGTAGTTGCATGACGATGTCTGAGTGCATAGGTCCTTAGGTACTGGTCATCGTTGCGGTCTGTCACTCGTAGGGCTCCACTCCTGGGTCTGTCATGAACTCTGCCAGTTGTTCTGTGTCCTGATGCAAGTCTGTTGACACTTTGAGACGCCTGAAGGCGCGCTATGGCCATGTGGCGCTGCTTGTCCGTTAAGTGATGCCGTGTGTTCATGGCTGTTTGAAGGATGAAGTTGGAATGACTTACTGACAATACCAGCCTTTTAAACCAACAGAATGTTGAAATTGAGTGTTGGCCCCAATATGTAAGGCACACTGTACACAGTGAGACCATTACGTGGAAAACACAAAATGAGGTGCGTCTATCACCCCAATACAATTGCCTCCCTATCACAAAAATCTCTGAAGTGAAACAAACACCATATGTGTGACATCCAGAGTTTTGTGTATATATTTATTTTACCCCCCCCAAGCAGTTTACTTTTTGCTTCGACCTGTAAAAGCCTTGAAACGTACGTTGCTGTTATAAGCAACGCTTTTGCAATGTTTACAGCTGGATTTATCTGGTTCTAAATGGGATGTTTCACCTCTAGGCGGTGGGAATGGCACTCTGCTTCTGTTTAGTCACAAAATGTCCTTCCTGCAACAATGAAAGATTCCAATGTCCTTTGTACAGTGAACCGCTGCGGTCCTCCTGCCTCTTGAACTTTTTAAGAGTTTTCTTGTCTCACAAGAAACAAAGTTTTTTTTGTTTTTTTGGGGGATGTTTTGGGGGAAAACATGAAAAGTGTGGCATGTATTTGTATTCAGACACCATAAGTCAAAACTTAGTTATAAGCCTTCTGGGATGTGTCTTGGCGAGCTTTGCTCGCCATAGAGACTGAAACGTTTGTCCGTACTTCTTTGCAAAGTAACTCAAGTTCTGTCATACTGGATAAAGACCATCTGTGAGTAAAAGTTTTAAGTCTTGTTTCAGATTCCTAATTGGACCTAGGTCTGAACTTTGACTAGGCCAGTCATTTGCTTTGATCTGAACTAGGGATGCAAGAAAAATATCGATACACCGAGACATCGCAATATTTTAACTCCCAATATTGTATCAATATTCAAAAACAAAGTGTGTGTTTTTTTTATATTTTTAGGATTTGAATGGAACCAATCAAGGATGAGTCATTTTTGTACTAAAATTAAAAGTACGACCGGTAGTTTGTGGCTGTTTTCATGTTATTTGTTCCAGTGGACCAACTAGATCTAGTAATAAAACTGGATGTGTTGAAGTATGAAACAGGTTGGAGTATTTAGAATGCAGAGTTTTTCTACAGTTAAATTCGGTTTTAAAAATCACATTATATACTCCACCTCATAGTATTGCAATACATCGCATCCTCTACCCTGTATCACATCGCCAGATTTTTACCAATACACATCCCTGATCTGAATCGTCCTATTGTAGTTCTGGTTATAGTTATAGTTTTTCTACTGGAAGGTTTTCCTTCCACTCGACTTTTCATGTACAAACCACTTAAGGTTGAGACTTAAACAACTTTCATAGGTAAAGAACATCCACACATTAGGAAGGGTAATTAAATTGTTTTATTACAAATGTACAGCTTATGAGTTTCCATTATGATTGACCTTTTTCCTCCATAAGTCACTGTTTTCTCTCTACTTTTTACAATGTACGCCTTCTGTTAAAACAAAGCCCTCCCGTGTCTTGGTGCAGTTTAAAGAGAAGGGGGGGGGGATGAACCCAGTAAAGACCACAGCATGCTACCGTGGTCGATAACGAAAACCTGCAAATCTAATGCGTCTGTGCGTGGATTGGTCCGACTGTCTGAGGTTAGAAATTAACATCCAAAACTCAAAAGTACTGTATAAAGTTAAGTGACATAAGCTGATGGAAGCATTTAACATTCAAACTAGAAGCAGCCCTAAGTAATGTCAGCCTGCGTTTCCTCTCCTCCCCATCCAGTTGGACCTTTAATATCTATAGTCTGAACCGGGAGGGACACCACCGAGCGACACTTCACACATCAGGTTGAGCAGACTCAAGATTTGGAGAACAGATGTTGCAGCCTGAAGCCCTTTAGGCCAACAAATGGTCATAAATATCCCACAAACATAACCCTAACATGGAGCTTAATAGAAAATAGCATGAAAATATGTTTATTTTTATATTTATATATATATATATATATATTTTTTTTTTTTTATGGCTCTAGTCTAAAACATGGGCACTGATGATTGAAGGAGCACGTTTTTCTTCTGTCCCACTCCCCCCGCCCCCCACCCATTTCGGTTTGTCAGTCAAGTCATAAATCACTAAAAACAGGAGATGATGAAGACAATGTGCAAAGGCATTCGATATCCAACCGTAGATAAAAAACAAACAAAACAAAAAACAAGTCAGATGGATGAGATTCAACTTTCCCCAACAGTGTTCAGTCATGTGAAGCTGAGGGGAGGAATCAGCCGAATCCAGGAGCAAATAGGAAAGCGAGGGGCCGAATGAGGCGGATAGAGCAGCGCGGCTAAATATGCCGTCCGGGTCAGAAGGCGGCATATTACAGACGAACTGCTGTAGGTTGTAGAAAGGATCTCATCGGCATCCATCCTCGCTGAAACGAGCACATTTGTTCGGCACAATACGACCACCTGGAACAGCTCAGTAGGGAAAGTGCACACGTATAACAAAAAAACAACACATTTGTTCCCAATGCTGCATCCCGTTGGCAGAGTTCAGGAACACAGACAACATCTGTGGCGCAGATCGGAAGGCCGACTGAGCTGGAGAACAGCTCGTGTGCCCGATTGTGCTTGCCAGACAGTGGGAAAAAAAACAACAAAAAAATACATGGCACACCGAAATCAAGTACATAAAGCTGAGGACATAAAACAAAAACATTTTCTACTTTTTCCAGGTCGCCAGATGTAGTGCTTTCTGCAGGTCTACTAAAAAATATCGGAGTCATAACGTAGTGTTTTTGTTTGCTAGCTAATAGCTGGCATGCATGCAAGTTAATGGCTTGGCAGCTTCTTCCTCGTAAACAAACTGAACCCAAATGGTTTTTTCCTTTTTTTTTTTTACTATTATCATCCCGCTTGGCACTGCGAAGGATTCTGAGATGATTCCACTGGCTGCGTATGAATGAATGAATGGAGGCAGAATATATTTTTTCAGGAGGAAATCAAGCACAAAAAAGACAGATGAGGATCCAGGTCTGTCTATGATGCGGCGATGGGGGGGGCCTCCGCTCTGACAGATAATTAAACACACTCTCCTTTTGGTAACCGCTTGGCCACAGGATATGAAAGGAGAGAAGACAAAAAAAAAAAAAAAAACAGTGCTTATTAATGCCCTCTTTCTTAGGTTCTTTTTTCATGAGCGTGCAGATTTGACTCATCTCGCAGTAAGAGGGGCTGAAACATGCTCCCAGCTTTCTTCCTGTTAAATCTGAATTCATTTTAACACAAAATAAAACGTACAGAAACAGTCAAATGAAAATGATGGTCAGTAAAATTGTCAATAGAAAAAACAATAGCCATTATAAACAATAAATCATAATTATTCCAGTGTAAGTGTTTAAGTTAGTAAAAAAAAAAGAAGAAAAAAAGTAGTTCTTAGAGATGCAAATCAATCTGATCTGCGTATTTAGAAAAAAAAAAAAAAGAAGAAATGAAAACATTCCAGATCATGCTGTGTACCACCAACAACAAGACAGCGATGGGTTGGAAGAAAAGCTTGAGTCCCTCATGTAAAATCATGTTAAAAAAAAAAAAAAAAAAAGAAAGAAAAAAATCTCAATCAGGCCTGGAAAGTCTGGAGACGTGGTGCAGAAGGCGCGGCTCCATCAGCTTCCCCTCCCGAGGCGACCAGAGGGACGGACAACGTGGGACAAAAATAAATAAATAAAGCAGGAACGTTTAAGGATCCAGTTCACTGTACATCTCCCAACATCAGATTTCACGTTCGCTCCTCCCAGCTTCAGCGGTTAAATTATATGCTTCGTGTTCCGACTCCCAAGATCGGATCCTTCTGCTTGTCCTTCCACACCTGTGGCTTATCACCTTCTGCTGTTTGTTTAGAGCAATCTTTGCTTCCTCCGGTCTATTCCACCTCCATCTGCAGTCAGTCTCCCCCCCCACCCCCACCCCCACCAGCTGTGCGTTGGCTCGGTCACTGCTTCTTCTCGCGTGTTGTGATGGTGACAAGTTGCTTGGCGGCCTTGGCGATGTCATAGGCGCACTGGATGACCTGCTGGGTGAGCAGCTGGTAGTCCACCGCTGGGGCCCCGGGCTCCGAGGGCACCGCCTTGCGACACTCCACCTGCAGCCGCGAGGCGCTGGAAGCCAGCAGGCGCAGGGAGCTGTGGACGGCGTCCAGAGCCGGCCGCTGCAGAGAGACGCAGAAAAGAAAAGAAAAGAAACGGAGGGCGATTAAACCTCGGGTGATGATATGGACGCAACAAAAAAAAAAGGCAGAAATCAGAGGAGGAGCCTTACTTTGGGGAAGAGAGAAGCCATCTCAGTGACAGCAGAGTGGATCTTCTCAGAACATGGAACAAAGCTGATGAACAAGAGCCAACAAGGAGAAAAATTATAGTTCCGTTAATCTCAACAGACCCTTTAAGACGTATCTGAATAATTGTGAGCGTGTGCCTTTAAATAAACGGAGGAGAGAGGAACATCTGTACTAAGGAGCAGAACGGTTCCCTTTACCTGTCGTGTTTGAACTCCTGAGCGGCCCTCAGCAGCTCCTGGATGTTCTTCGTCACCTGCTCAGTCTTCAGTATTACATCCTCCGTGCACGGCAGGGTGGGATCGGGCTCGCCTGCCTCTCTGCCCCCTCCCTCCTCGCACTCACCCCGACCCTCTTCTTCGCTGCTCCGGCCAATACTGGAAAAAAAACAAGACAACAACCCCAAAACAAAAATATACGCGATGGAGATCAACTAATACATTTTGGAGAAATCTCTGTGTTTCCTTGATCGTGCTGACCTTTGTAAATGATCGTGTGTGTTGTCATAGTCGCTGTCTGTGCCGCTGCCATGCTTCTCTGGTTTGGACACCTAGAAAAAGTAACAAGCTACTCAGTGAAACTGAAATCTACCCTCGTCATTAATGGTTTCCACATAATCACTCTGCACCGGCCAAAGGTGGGTACGTCTATATACATTTTATTTATTCATTTAAAGGCGGGTCATTTTCATCATCACACCAGCCACATTGGCAGGAGCGCAAGTCGAAGGTAACTGCGTTTTAGTTCAATCGCTTTCCTGTTGGGGGCAGCGGTGCGCCCGAGCTATCGGTTTGGACATAATACATGCTCTTTGCAGCGCCACCTGGTGTTAAAAGAAAAATGCAGTTGCTAGCCCCACCTATTTAGCGCTACTACAAGAATAGAAGGGGGGAAAAAAACAGCAAAAAATGTTTGGTAGGCGCCACCTTGTGTTGGAAAAGTGTAGAGTAACCATGCAGCAGTGGAAAACCTGTTCGTGTTTATTCAGTAACTCCAGACTGACTGACCTTCTTCCTCATTAGATGAGATCTATCCATCCATCCAGTTAATAATCATTTATAAAACAAATATATACGTGGAAATACATAATTTTTTAAATTGCTCCAAGTCAATTCATGAACCTGTTTTGCATCATATTGTCTATTCAACAAACTAGTGAAAATTCAATTAACTTCATGCACGGATACAGTTGGACATGATTTAAAGACACGCCGACTAGGGATGGGCATTCGATTAAACCGTCTTCATCGGTCATCGGGAGAGTCAACGACCGATTTTCGATTAATCATTGCTATTTTTATATTAAAATTCATTGTTCATAGGCTATATTAAAATGTAGTGAGAATAGAAAAATAGCGTGTTTCCTCATTGAGATCTTCATTACAAGTGGGACACCTCTTGTGGCAGTTAATTCCCGGTAGTTGCACAAAGAAAATATGCGCTATTAGCAGCGGAGCCGACAGCTAAAAGACGGTACTCATTAACACAACTGACGCTCATATTTATTTTCCTTCTCCCAAAAAGTAAAAATAAAAAAAAGTCATAAAACAATTACTTGATAAAAATAATATACAATACTTATAGGTCTGATATTTTTGTGTTACACTTGGCAAAAAGAGTTGAGAAAGAGGATGAGAGAGATCAGCGTATCTAACAATAAATTAGGCTCATTAACAGAGTAAAAAAGACACAAAAAAAAGAAACCGTAACTTACATACAACTTTAGCACTAGTCTACTGATTTTTGTTGAGAAAGATGCGCATGTTAACATGCGCTGGGGTCAGAAGTGAAAGCAGCTCGGTGACCAGACTGATGATCATCAGGCTGCTGTCGCGTCTGACCTGCAGCGCCGAGATCACCTGCTGTGAGGGACAGATGTCGCGGTGATACACATACCTCCGTTCTAACTTGGCAAGCCTCTGGAATCTTGTTTAATTCTTTTTCCACCAGTCTGTAGGGGTGCAATCCAGGGGTGGCGGAGCCTCCCTCAGAAAGTAATCAGTGAGTAAGTTTCTCTGCTCGTTGTGCATCTCGGCTCCTCCGTGCTAACATCGACTTGATGCTAGGTTGAGACCAAGGGCAGGATGCTCCACTTCTAACCAGGGTTGGAAGTGCGTTCAAGTACTTAGAGACAGCTTTGCGGTGTTGGCAGTGAACAGAGACTTTTTTGTTTGTTTATTTTTTTTGTCAAAGTGGTCCCACGCCACACTTTGCTGCGCCCTCTTCATGACAATGCTACTTTTGAAATACACAGAAACTGGCAAGAAACTGAGTCGGCCTGTGGGTTTTATTTTCAATCATTCGCCCTCATGTGGTAAAGTGTTTAATTAATGCCACATAGCAAAATTCATTGCATTCCTTCAAAACTCACACAACGCAACAGAACATGCATTAATTGATCGGTAAAAAAAAAAGAGTCATCGATGAAATTCTTAATGGTCAATTAATCGATCGTTGATTAATTATGCCCATCCCTAACGCTGACATCACTCTAGTGACTTTATGGTGCAAGTGTCCTTAATTTATAAGTAGCTTGAAAGGAAAAGGACAGAGAAAGAAGTTAAATTCATGTAGTACATGGGGCCCGGGGTCAGGAATCGAACCTATGACAGTTGCCTTGAGGACTATAGCCTCTAGATTCGGGCTTCATTGAAGACGTGTTGAGTTTTGCCTCATTTCTTTATATCTTCCGAGTGAGTCTTTGACTGTTTTCCACAGAAAAGAAATTTGGTGGTTTAAAAACTTTTGCAGAACACTTCTAGAATGTCCATCCCGAGTTCTTAAGCGTCTGCATAGGACCCGAAAGTTAAGATCGGTGCTTCATTTGGAAAGTCTGGTTTACCTTCTCACAGCATCAGCGCTGTTAAAAGCTACTGGCTGTCAAAATCAGAGGGAGGGGTTAGGAAAGGCACGCCTACAGGTGTTTAAGTACGGAAAGTCGTTTCGGACATAATATGTGCGCTTTACAGCATCACCTGGGATAACTAAATGGTTTTAAAAGTGTTGCCTACCGTTTATTTACCACCACAACACGCTTAATAAAGCCCGGCAGATGGCTAATAGCGCCACCTGGAGTTCATCAAGTACAGCGTGTCGTGGAAGAAAATGTCTTCTTCATTCAACGAGGATGACGCTGCAGTCACATAGGCGTTTATATTTATTGAGCAGATTGGCCAAAATCATCATACAGAGAGCCAGAACTAGGCAAAACTCGAGCTCACACCCACCCTCATTCCTCCAAACTTATAGTATAAAGTAATCCAATATTATCCCCCCCCCCCCTTACCCCGTCTAGATGTCTAGTCCCCCAAGGTTAAAACAACACTTCACACTGGAGAGCCAAAGGGAACGAGGTCAGAGGGCCTCCTAATCAAACACTTTAAACACTCCAATGAGCTCTACAGGACATATTCCCTAGATGCATTTACTAACATGTAACTAATCAATTAATTCACATTACCATGAAATATTCCCATCACATTCCCTTCTTTTTTTCCCCACTACAGTAATGTCCCAAACATAAACGGAATATTTCTTGATTTTTACATAATGGGTGCGGTGAGAACAGACAAAAAAAAAAAAAGAATTATCAAAATATCAATTGATAATCAGAGATGTAACTAGCTCAAAGTAACCAGGTATCGTCCATCCAGATGACTTTGTTGAGACTTCACCTCTTGTCAGAACCGAAAAACCCACCAGGGGTCTTTATTTTCTTCAACCACAAGGGCTATCAGGCATTTATTAAACCAGCAAATTTTTTTCTATCTAGTTACAGTTGCTAATGAGAAATCGGAATCGACTAAAATCCCAAAATGCAGACGATAGATTAAAAAAAAAAAAAAAAAAAACTATGTCACATTTCTGCGTCAATTGCATTTTTTTTTTTTTTTTCAGGATCTAACAAAATGTCTCCTTTTTTATTTCTGTATTAGCTTGTGTGCACATGGGGGATTGATCAGAGAACAAAGCATCAGCTCACCATGTATCTGCCCATCTCTGTCGATCCAGAAACATGCTGGACTCCATACGGTGCTGGACCACTTATACCGCCCTTCCTTACCTGAAAGGACAGAGCAACACACATATGGAGACCAGGAGGCAGAGGAGAGAAGAAGACCAGAGAACATGTGAGATCAACAGATATCAGATAATGAAAGGATAGGCAGAGGGAGGTGAGACGGCAGGGAGAGAGAGCTATATAAACGGCAGAGAAAGGAGAGGAAAAAGAGACAGCTTAAGCTTCATCCCATCACAGCTACAGTGAGTTCTAGCTAATCTGTAAACTATTAGGTTAAAAACTTCTCCGAATGAAACTGCTTGTATAAAAAACAAAAACAGTCACTATGAACACAGATAAGATTGACTTTCAACTCCAGAAGGTATTCTAGGAGATAAGTGGAGATGGAATGACAACGCACTGACAGACAGAATGCTTACATCCGGAGGATGCCTGGCTGCACCGCACTGAGCAAAAGGGGAGGCAGACGGTGAGGAGACCGACAGAAAGAAAACACACAGACAGACAGACAGACAGGTCAAACGTGGTGGACAGAGGTGGTGAACTGGACACCAACCCGACGTTCAGGGGGAGGGGGTGGGGGGGGTGGGGTTGTACAGAGGATGAGCGCAGACCTTACTGCTGAACTGGTCACACAGTTATCAGCAGTGATTCAAATCCTCCCCCCCAAAAAATGGATCTGCGAGAGACGCTTCTGGGTTTAGGTGTGTGCATGCACTTGTGTGCGATTTCCAGACGTAGCGGCTGCAGCAGAGCTACCTGGAAGGTTACAAAAGGGTCTAAAAGGCTCCAGGCAAAAAGAGCAGAGCATCAGAGGAACTGCCAGGCAAAAGAACGGAAACCGTCTGGTTTCTACATCTTTCTCCTTAAGATCACCCTTGTGCTCCTCTTTATAAAAGCAGTAGTCAAACAATATTTCTTTTTTTAAATTTACCAGAGAAATAAGCACAAATCGATCTTTTAAGGAGAAGGATCGGTTAATAAGATGCGAGAGATAAAGAGGTGTGAAAAATACACATATCAGGATCAGACAGCCAATCAGGGCCACCGGTAGGGAGGGGGGGGTGGAAGAGGCCTGCAGGGCTTTCTAACTTACGCTGGGTGTGTTGAGGGGCTGCAAGCGGGCTGCAAGGGAGTCCAGGGCTGGGGGACCAGGGGCCGCACCCGGCTCATACATTGAGATGGCTTGCCGTTCCCTCCGGTGGAGGAGGGGGTGAGCGTTGGCCGAGGAGGGCACAGAGAGCCCCGTGGCGTTCGCTCTGGGACCAAACCCACCCGAACCCCCGCCGACAACTCCTCCCAACATCCCGCCACTTGCCCAGTGACCTCCCCCTCCTCCGCCTGTCCCCCCAACCCCATGGCCGGCTGGGCCCCCGGCCTGCTGGCCCCCCCGCAACGCACTGTTCTCTGTCTGCATCCGGGTGATCTAGGGGAGAGCGGGAAGGGAGTAGGAGGAGAGAGGATGGAGGGAGGGAGGGAGGAACACGGGAAGGTAGTAGGGAAGGAAGGCAGTATAAACTGAATGGTCAAAAACAGGCATCCATAATGACAAGGAAAACACAGACACACAAAAAAAAAAACAACACAACTCATATCAAACATGGATGGATGAAATATGTGATAAAAATACTTTATAGGGATTGGGTCTGACCAAACACCAGGAGGCTGCAGTACACTTGTCTTAAAAGTATGGATTCACCACTCATGGAACATAAATTGATTATAGATACACAACACACATTTCAACATTTCAGCATGCTTTAAAACTTGAGTTTGTAGCATCCGTTTCAAATGAAGCAGCCGGAAAAAATATTGAATCCATTGTTGCAATTCCCCTGGCTTCTTCTGACAACTTGGATTTCTTAAGGCTTAAGAACTGAAAACATTCTGAATCAGTCGGGTTCTGACTGAAGATGGATTAGGTTTTCAGGATACAGCAGAGTCATGGGCCATTATCAAAACTACCCTAAAAATAAAACCAAGCTTCGTTCAAGAATGGAGGCTGAAATAGAGGCTGAAAAGAACGGAAACAGAAAAAGCTCTTGCTTCAGTAAACACTTTGTGACGTTATCAGCAATAGTTTGCTTGAGGATGTCTGAATGCAAAGCGGCATTATAGGATTTCTATCCGACTGGCCGTTCGCCTCGCATCTGTCTACTACAGGAGGAAGCATACGGAGAATAACCTCGCTTCAAAAAAAATCTGCATTATCCTTTTAACTTTGCCTGTTTTGTGTGTGTTTTTTTTGTCCAACGGAATTCTGCCCCACACCGCCGTACCTCCTTCTGCAGCCGCCGGACCTCCTCACTCAGGTTGTTGTTGACCTTCATCAGCTGCTGCACCTTGGCTTCTGAGGAGGCCAGGGCCTTCTTTACCTCCAGGTACTCCTGCAGGGTGATGGGACCGTCTGACAGGTCGGACGAGTCCATGCTCTGGGTGGTGGATAGAAGACAGACGGAGACCGGTGAGGACTTTAAAACTTACATAATAAAATCTGTTTCTTTCGTAAAATCTGTGAAATCATCATAATAGTCATGCTTAAAGCGAAAAGGTCTGTGATCCTTGGTGGTTTTATTAATAATAGAAAACGGGAGAACGCATGAAGAATGAATGTCTCTTCAAGCCATGGGAGTCCAAACATTTTGCAATGGGACCAAAACGTTCTCGGGGAGCCACAAAAACGTTGTTGCTACTTATAAATTAGAAAGGCAAGAACAAGTGACGCGCTGGTACGAAAATGTCGGCCGATATCCAAATCTGACACTAACGCTGCTGTTATCGCCGATATTCACCATGATCCTGTGCTGGGTTACAATCACAAGCTCAAGCCCCTCCCCTCGCAAAGCACAAAGGAAATAAACGTTAATATCGACCCAGTTTTACTTATCAGACCAACACTAATAATATGCTCTCAACAAACTTAATCCCAGCTGTTTGCACAGTTTTATTGTTTACTTATTGCAAATAGGCTTTTTTTTATACACAAATACACATGCCAATTCTTTTTTTTTAATGATCCTGCTCAGTTGCATCCAAATATGCTGTTTTTAATAACTCCTCAGTATTTCTTTTGTGTGGTAATTTTGCCGATATTGTACAGCGTGTTATTCCTAATTTATGTTTTTGATTTGTGACAACGCATGCTTTGATTGCCTGTCGCTTTTCTGCTGTTCCACTTGAATTTCCACACCGTGGAAATAAAGGATATTTCTTCCATCTATTCCTCCATGGTTTGTTTTCACAGCTATTAACCAAACACATATTTTAATGCAACAAGAGATCAGTAAATCTGAAACATAAAGAGGGTCTCGAAGTCTTGCTGAACTGCATGCAATTTCTTTGTGTTGATTATCTTTGTCTAGACTTTGTGTGTGTGTGTGTGTGTGTGTGTTTGTGTATTTTCAGCAACAAGAGCAGGATATGGCTCAATCTTTCTTTATTTAGCCAAGATCATCATATGGGCCCATCCAAGTCTACGTCTCAGTAATGTTAGGGTCCTATTTACTATCACAAAAAATTAAAAGGAAAAAAAAGAAAAAGATGAATACTTTGTGTTGCACCTTACATTTACATCTTCATTTGCCAGTTATATTTTTTGAAAGGCTAACAATTAATGAAGATTGCACCCCAGCATATTTTTTTTTATGATCAGGTTGCAAAATGGCCCCCGGACCGCACTTGGGACTCGGCGCTTTAAGCTAAGTGTAAACAGAGCGTACGGCTGTGTGTGAGGAAGAGGGCCAGCTTGCCATCCAGGTCACAGACAGAAGAGCCTTAGTTCTCGCTCTCTGTACACCAACCCACCCCCCCTCACTTCCTGTGATCCTGAAGAAGGCGCATACTCAGGCATTCTTCCACTCCCTGCAACTAAACCACTTTACAACTACTAAACACTACTTTATGGGCACCAGATTAGCTACCTAACTTTCTCATTTACACCTCTCATCATTTTTTCCCCTTATCGTATTGCTCCCCATCCCCTCCTCTCCAACCCTGTAGTTACGCACACCACTGGCTGCATGGACAATACCCACTGACAAGGACTCAGAATAGCTGATGATGTCACCCAGAAGCTATGAACAAAGCTAGAGAGTGGGCACTATAGTCCAAGAGGACATTGTTCGCTGATGTTCCAGCTCCTTTCCTTATACCTCAGAGCCTGAAACCAAGTGAGCGACTGAATTCTTGGGTAATATTTCAAAAGCGTTGCCAGATTTGAAAAAGGTCTTAGCAGAAACTTCCACACCTGTGGCAACACAAACGATTTAAATTACTTTTGCAACCAAGCAACGACCAAATAAAAGTCTTAAACATGCAGTGGACGCAGAGTGTTACTTCTAAAGCAGCTCCTTAAAATCTCAAGCTTGACATAATAGCATCAACTGATATTGGATAGAGCTTCATAACACAGAACTTTCTTTGACTGAAAATATCGTGGCATAACTGGAGGACAAAGACAAATGAGAACGTGTGTGTGTGTGTGTATGTTCTACCTTTGCACGATTGCTGCGCTGCGTGTTGTTGTTGTTCTGGGTGGTCAGCTCGCTGTCAGTGTCCTCATCAGAAGCTACATTGTCGTAGTCGTGCTCGTCGTCGTCTATGCCCAGGTCCAGTGGGTCTGGTGAAAAGACAGCAGGGTTCAATTCGTAGAGATTTCATCAAACCTTCGAAGCAGTTCTGTCTTTCTTGGGAACAATAACAAGATTGGTAACAAACTACATGACATAAATAGTGCAAAATTAATGTGTTTTTTTTCCAAGAACAAACTCTGATGATAGATTTTTGTACTATTCAAAAAATGTGTCTTTGATGCTTTGTGCTTTTCATACGATAATATGGGAGAATGCATGATGAAATCTTCACATTTTGCGATGGGGGGCCAACAATGTGAAATTGAATATACTGATTATTTCCATTGCTACAGTCAAAATACTTTGCCTGCCTATATCTATTACACATTTAAAGGCTTTCCAGTGTAACCTCTCCTCCCTGGTCTCACCAGTAGGGCTGCTGAGTCCTTTCCCCTGCTGTCTCCGTTTGGCGTCACTCAGGATGTCAATGATGAGCGTGGCGAACTCCCGAGCGTTGAAACGGGCCAGCTTCTGACGACCCTGATGAAGAAGCAGTCCGAAATGACAATTATACACACTCACACACACCACTATGGCTTTCTAAAATTCAGTACATTTGTTGTGAGGACATTTTGCCTGGTCCCCACGATGTTTAACTAGCTATTAAACTCTACTAGTTAGGTTTAGAGGTATGGTGTGAATTAGGTTTAGGTTAGGGTTAGGCATGTATCAGTAATGGTTAGGTTTAGGGAAAGTGTCTGGGTTAGGCATAGTAAAATCAATGGAAGTCAATACAATGTCAACACAAGTATAACAAGACGTGCGTGGGTGTGTGTGTGAAGCGAAATAATGCAGGCCACCGCCAGTGGCTTTGTGTCTGAGTGACTCCTTTGGTCAGCTACCAAGTGTTTGTGGAAAAATACGGTCATACAGCACACAACCATCGTTACTAGGCAAACAGAGAAACAATTATGTGCAAAAGCATGTAAACCCTGCAATTAGGTAAGCTTGCTGGCATTCGCAGGAGACAGAAGACAGTTTCAG
Organism: Valencia hispanica; assembly: GCA_963556495.2. Classification (NCBI taxonomy): domain Eukaryota; kingdom Metazoa; phylum Chordata; class Actinopteri; order Cyprinodontiformes; family Valenciidae; genus Valencia; species Valencia hispanica. The sequence goes on along the minus strand of OY747700.1, from coordinate 44,877,461 downwards.
GCAACGTGTCCGAGTAGAGTTAAGATACAAAACGCCTGTTTGATGGAAAACATTAAGTTTACAGAAATAGACCCAGATCACACAGGGAAGATCATTAAATCAGAAAACAGTACATAACTAAATTGTTTGGATTTATGTCTTAAAAACAAATAGGGAAAGACTTTTTCCACTCTCTCTAACCCGCTTCAAAAACCCACTGCCCACATCAACAGTCAGATCTTACAGAGTGCTTCTAGAGGCTCTCAGTCTATGCCTGCATGGATGGATGGATGGATGAGTAGATGGATGGATGAGTGGGCGTGTGCCGTGTCTTTACCTGGTTTCGTGTGGCAGAGTATTCAGGATTGACCGGCAGGAACGGGACCGCGCTCCGTTCCGTTACCAGAGTGCTGTGGTTCTGCGTCGTCAACCACACTGCAGACAAAAAAAGAAGGGAAAGAAAATACACAAATAAGTGTGTGTGTGTGTTTGTGTTAAAACAACAAGGTCAACTCAGCTCGCGCATGCGCAGCCACCCACATCAAACTCCCAACCCGGCCACCCACACATACACGGAGACATAAACAGAGTTCAGGAAAAACTGTAGAGTACACCCAAAAACTTTATTTAACATCCTAGTGGGCCGTTTGGTTCACCGTGTGCAGATAAGGGTGTGTGCGTGTGTGAGCCACTTACCTGCAGCTTTCCTGTCAGAACATTTTATTTTGTGTCACTGAAAGAAGAAGAAACCCAGAAGAAAAAGAGTGGAGGAGGAGAGAAGGAAGAATTTTTGAGGCACTTCTGTGCTCCGACTCTCCTCCTGCCTTCATCACATTTGGCCTTCCTCTTCAACGAGCATTTTTCCTTCTTCCTCAGTACGTCCTTGAAGCTCCCTCCCTGGTGTATTATGACTCATTTCCGTTCTCTACACCCCCCCCCCTCTGCCCAGATAACTTGATTGACAGGAGGTATTTTATACTTCCAGCTTGGCACGGCATAAGCAGAGATTTTAAAAATAAAAACAAACCCCATTTTCAGCTACAGCTGAAGGTTTTGTGAGATTAACCCCTTAAAATTCCTGCAATTTCCGCCCTACATTTTTTAAAAACGCATACCCAAAATTTACTTAAGAAACAGCTGAAGGGATCGGAGGGCTACTGTGAACTGCCGGTTAGCTGGCTAAAAGACGGGTGCTACATTTTTAGTCCTACTTACGAAAAAAAGACCAATTTTGTCTGGGAATATCACAAAAAACAGGCACGGTCAACATATGGTAACTTAAGGGTTGGGTTCTGAGTGCGACCAAACTGGTCACACATGCAACTGAATTTTTCAAAAGTGAAAAATATCAGTGGTCACAATGGTGCGGACTAGTCAGAGAAAAAAAAAAAAAAAAAAAAGTGTCTGTGAAAGTCATCCTGTGGTTCAACAACAGACACACATTAGGCCAGTGGTTACCAAAGTAGGGGCTGCAGTCATTGTAGGGGGGCGCGGTAGGTATGGATGAAAATAGATGCTAATATAACGGACAGGTTTTTGATCAGGCTCCCACATAAACGCAAACCAGAAGATGAAACATCAAAAAAAAAAAAAAAAAAAAATCTTCTAAACCAACTTCCATGCCATAGGAGTAGAAAATATGACAAAGTATATCTTGCCTTTGGTTTTGTTACAACAAACACCTGCAAATGCTCAACAGAACACTTTCTAAACATTTTCTTGTAAACCATAAGGGTTTTTTTTTTTTAGGTTTTGTTGTCACAGTGGCCTTTATTCTAAAGTGGACAGCTTAGAAACAGGGAAAGAAGTGGGGGAAGACATGCGGCAAATGTCCACGGAGCCGGGACTCAAACTAGGAACGGCCGCATCAAGGACAAAGGAATCCATACATGGGGCGCCGGCTCTAACCACTATGCCACACAAAGCCCTGCAATAGTGCATTTGTGACTGGTTTTAATGAACTTCAAATTGAAACACTGAAACCGCATAATGCACCTATAAAACTCATTACATGCCTCGATGAATGCACTGCCCAAGCCTGGCCAGCTACAACAGAGGATACTCCACATGATATTTAGCCATAGCATGTTCAGTTTGAGATGTGCACTTATAATTTAGATTTTATTTCATTCTTGAGAAGTTTTTAGATTTCAGGTCATTGAAGAACTTTTTCAGCAATGCGTGGTTTCTACTGAGCGGTATTTTATGGCCCGGTGTATTCAGGAGAGCATTTCCACCGCCAGTTTGACTGTCACTGGGCAGGGGGGTTTAAAACCAAACGCACTAGCATGTCTCAGCTTGACCCAAGCAGTGACATATTGCTGTCCCCCAATCAATGGACAGTGTTTCGTAACGCAAGTAGCTCCACTCTAACCGTACCATACCATTGTCCTACGGACCTACAACTGAAGGGGCCCCAGTAATGGTGCGGTGCGGTACGGGACGGTTGTATGGGCCGCTCTGACAATGGAAACAGGCCAAATGGCGAACTAAATTACACCGATCGGAGCCGTACCGCTTAGTGGAAACGAGGCTTTTGTTACCTTTCTTTTACAATTCTGCTTTAAACTAATACTTTTATGAGGGCTGGATTGTTAATGAACTTTTACAAGTCAATATTGCCTATATGGACAGTGATTAGAGAAAAAGAAAAAAAAGTTAAATGTGACATTAAATGCGATGTGGTCAAAAACTTGGATGCACATGAGAAAACAAGTTAAGCGCAACCAGTGCAAAAAACCCTGGAGCGTCGCCACCCATAACTCTCATTCAGGTAATGCAGTGTTAAAAATACAGTTGAGAAGATTTGAGCTGTTTGGTAAGCTGTTTCAGATCAAAGTGATTAGATTATGCAGCTGTGTTTATACGTTAAAACATTATATTGCTGCCCAAGGTTACTACCCCACCCATGCTTACTTTCACGTTCAGTTTTGTTACCATAACTGCCCACAGGTATTTAATATACCTACGCTACGGAGGACCAAAATACACTGCTCACAAAAATTAAAGGAACACTTTTTTATTTGGGCCTGGCATGAAATCAATTAAACCTGTCTGATAATTTTCTCGTTGGCTAAGCGGCTGAGGGCATTGTTAATCACTTTCAGCTGTATTGGTGTTCATGGACTTAACAACAGGTGCACTACAGTGGCAACAATTAGAAAACCCTCAAAACAGGTATGGTTTTACATGTGGAGGTCATTTCAAGTATCTCCCTCTTGATCTTTTTTGGCTGGTTTTCCACTCGTGCTGGTTAAGGCTTGAGTAATTATCTCTACTGGCAGTATGAGGCGATTCCTTAACCCTACAGAAGTTGCACAGGTTGTCCAACTTCTCCAGGATGGCACATCCACACGTGCTGCAGCAAGAAGGTTTAATGTGTCTCCCAGCACAATCTCCAGAACATGGAGGTGATTTCAGGAGACTGGTGGTTATTCTCGGAGAGCTGGACAGGGCCGTAGAAGGTCCTCAACCCATCAGCAGGACCGATACCTGCTCCTTTGTGAAAGCCGGAACAGGTTGAGCACTGCTCGTGCCCTACAGAATGATCTCCAGAGGGCCACTGGTGTGAATGTCTCTACCCAAACAATCAGGAACAGACTTCATGAAGATGGCCTGAGGGCCCGACGTCCTGTTGTGGGCCCTGTGCTCACTGCCCAGCACTGTGGAGCTCGACTGGCATTTGCTCAAGAACACCAGAATTGACAAGTCCGCCACTGGCGCCCTGTACTTTTTACAGACGAGAGCAGGTTCACCCTGAGCACCTGTGATGGACGTGAAAGAGTCTGGAGAAGACAAAGAGAAAGTTATGCTGCCTGCAACGTCGTTCAACATGACAGGTTTGGTGGTGGGTCAGTGATGGTCTGGGGAGGCATATCCATGGAGGGACGCACAGACCTCTACTGCCTAGCAAATGGTGCTCTGACTGCCATAAGGTATCGAGATGAAATCCTTGAACCCATTGTCAGACCCTACGCTGGTGCAGTAGGCCCTGGTTTCCTCCTAATTCACAACAATGTGGCAAGAGTATGCAGGCAGTACCTGGAGGATGAAGGAATTGAAACCATTGAATGGCCTTCACGATCCCCTGACTTAAACCCAATAGAACATTTGTGGGACATTATGTTTCGGTCCATTAGGCGCCGCCAGGTTGCTCCTCAGACTGTACAACAGCTCAGGGATGCCCTCACACAGATCTGGGAGGAAATACCACAAGACACCAGCCGTCGTCTCATTGGGAGCATGCCCCGACGTTGTCAAGCATGCATACAAGCTCGTGGGGGCCACACAAGATACTGAAAAGCATTTTGTGTTGCAGAAATTAAGTTTTTGAAAAAAATGGACTTCTGATGACTTTTGGGTGTCTACACAATTGAGCCCTCTGTAGGCTGAAAACTTTCATTTCCATTAAAAGACTTGGCATCCTTTTGTTCCTAAGACATTGCCCTGTTGTTATTTGTATTGATATCCAACTTCATATTGAGATCTGATGTATCTAATGTGGTTGTTTAAAGTGCTCCTTTAATTTTTGTGAGCAGTGTAGATTGGAGATGAAGCACAGCTCTCACCTGCGTCGTTTTCCCTGCGATCCACCTCGTCATACACGTCCATAGCTAGCTCCTCGAACAACCGGTTGTTGAGCTGCAACACAGACAAACAATTTGTCCATAAAATGTAAAGAGTCCATTAGAACATGTCTAAAGGAAACACCAGGGTAGGATTTATAAGGCTTGAATAACTAGCAGACCATGAGACTTTACAGATGGACCACAACAGGATAGAATTCACTTCAGCAAGGAAGCAAAATTCTTCTTTTCATATCATGTTTGACATCAAATGAGACTGAACTTTTCCTGTTTCAGGTCAGTCTAGGGTTACTAAAATCACTACTATTTTCTAAATGCCAGAATAGAGAATTTAAAGCTATTTTTTAAATTGCTTTCTTTAAATGTAAATATCTACGTGAACATGGATTACTGTTCCTTTAAACAATTTGTGAAATCCCCAAAATCCCAGCCACAAATAGGTAGGGGGTCCACTGTAGTCGATTTAATGTCAGACAATGACAAAAGAGGTAGTGCCTTTCATAGAGTATGTAAATAACTACTTTCAACTTTAAATGTTTAATCATTGATATGAAAATTTAAAGTTAAACTCACAGCTTGCAGCTTTTTCTTGGCAGCCTTGGCGAGTTCAGAGAGGTCAAGACTAGACAAAAAAAACAAAATGATAGTCAAACAGCGTTCATGAACACACAGAAAATTAAAGACAGTGGTGCGTGGGAGGGGGAAACCATGAAAAAAGAGACAAGAGGAAGAGGTAAAGAGAAAACACCAATGTTCTTCTAAACAAAGGGGAGAAGGAGCAAGTAGATTTTGATGCAGTAGGTCTCAAATCAAAACAGTTTGGAGACATCTCAGATGATATTTCTTCTCAAACTCCTTCAAGTTACCATGGGTAACAATATTAAATATCACTACTGTTCTTGTTCAAGTGAAGTTTGTCTTGCAGAGCGCTGTCTAGGTGCTTTCATCATGTGACTTGATCTGGTGAAACAAGTCTTAACCGTTGGTCATGGGTGCTCCATGTGAAGGTCGGTGCTTAAAGCTTGGCACTGTGCATCTATGTTTAAGGCTCTGAAACATACTGAAGCAAGAAAGAAAGAAAATGGCTGTCTAGCTTTCCTGTTGGGTTGATTGAGTTCACTAATAAAGACTTTTTACTATAAAGTTTTGTGACACTTTAAATCATTAATCCGGCCACATTTTTATTAAAGAAATAAATGATAATAAACGGACACACAACAAACGAATGATTTATTAGTGCTGTAAGATTTTCACACGACATAACGCCCAAGTTAGTCAGCCAAAACTAAAGAGCTATTGCAGTCTTTTAGGGAATTTGGATTGTGAAAACGCCAAAAAAAAAAGAGCATTAGTAAAGCTTTTTTTGGGATTAGAAGGTCTCCAGTCAATCGCTGGGCAACAGAGTCACATAGGGCAAACAACCATGCCCCCACACGTTCATACCTAAGGATAATTTGGAAAGACCAATTAACCAGTCATGTTTCTGGACTGTGGAGGGAACCCACACATGCACAGGAATAACATCCAAACTCCATACAGAAAGACGCCAGGCCGGGATTCAACCCCAGGACCTTCTTGCTTCAAGGCAACAGTGCTACCAACTCTGCCATTGGTTGGGATGGGTACCGAAACCCGATATTAAGTTGGCCCCGGGGCTGATTCTGACAGTCCACCCGGACTGATAAGCTTCAGCCTTATCGGTCCTCTTAACGGTAAAATTAAGGTCGTATTCATGTTTTGCGGGAGATATAAACACAAACCAAACACTGTATTGCAGCTCACTCCTTAACAAGCACACACGCTGCGGAGACGGAGTGGCGACTGCTGTGCGCTCATGTGTGTGTTCGCCTTACAGATATGATGGCAGAGCAAACGAAAAGCTCCCAAATTTGGCTTCATTTTACGAAAATAGATGCCGACAATGCACGCTGTCACATATGTAATAAAAGCTTTGCTTGCAAAGGTGGGAACACAAACACCTTGCCAAAATACACCAACTACAAACCGAAAGATGCACGGTGTTTGAATGCCTGAGTGCTGCAGCAACAACAACAACCCCTGAATCAGATACAACAGGTATGTATGTTTGTATGCAAAGCAAACATGTGAAACATGGACATAAGTTTGCCATTTCATTCATACAATTAAAAAATGCTGGATATTTTGAACAACAGCTTCCTTCTTATCTAGGTTGGAAAAAAAAATCCTTAAACTACAGTTCATTATTTGTGTTTTTCCTCTTTTGTTTTAGTCTTTCAAAAAAAAAAAAAAAAGTACCGATAAGGACACCGATAAAGTACGGGATCAATAAGGAGTATCGTTAAGAGTAGTAGTATCGATAAATCCTTAACGATACCCATCCCTAGCCATTGGGTCAGGGAATTTTGCAAATAAATTGCCAGATTACTTTCCCCTGGAAGCTAAGTTGGGAAATTTTAGGTAATACTGTAAACGGGAAACTTTCAATGGGGAATTGTGTGAATTAACTGGAAATTGGGGGTCATTTAAACAAACTGTATCATAATCAAAACATACATGTAACCATATTGTTTTGCCATAAGTGGACATGTTTACAAATAATACAATTATAACATTACATTTCACCAGATTGTTTTGAAAGTATAAACTTTATAAAGTTTTATTTGATTAAACAATCATTACATGGAGAAGCAGCATTCAGTTTTTATGCACCTCTAATCTGGAACAAACAGAAAACTGAATACTCCTGAAACACCGAGTTCTTTCAACTCAAGGCTAAAAATCCATCTGTTTAGAGCTGCCTTTGATTAATAAATGGAATGTCAATGACTGTAGTTTGTTTTTCTACCCATCATCGTTTTCCCTTACTTGGCACTGAAAAGTAATTGTTTTGTTTTTTTTACATTTTCATTCTAATCATATAAAGCACTTTGAATTGTCTTGTTGCTGAAAATGTGATACACAAATAAAATTGCCGTGCCATTTCTTTTATTGACGAATCGAGTTGAAAAATATTAAATCCCTGCCTGATGCAAAAATGACTGAAAGAACAAAAACCAAAAAAGTTTAAAGGGAGACCTGACTCGCTCAAATAACATTTTTCATTCAACATATAAATGAAAAAGCATCTTAAAACTTTTTCCTCTTCTGTATATTTGCCAAACCCTTTCAGGCACCTGCTCGGCCAGTGGCCCAAGTTGTCCAGGGTTCTAGGAATCATCTGATGAAGCAACACAAGCATAAAGCGGGCTTTTAGGAGTAGGCAATGTGATATGTGCATGTGATTAAGGAACTTCATGGATGTACTCGAGTGTAGAGGCGGAGGATTTGGACTTAAAATTTGATCACAATATTTTTGGTACTATTGTGACAACAATAACCCTTCATTTTACTATCACTGCAAGGCATGGCAATTAGAAACACAAATTTGTAATAGGCTTCTTCAGGACACCAGTTACATAACGAAGTGTTATTTGTATTACTAAACTCCAAACAGTAACTACATTTGATCATATCTTGAAATTAATTGATACTCGCCTGGAACAAACAGTGGAGGAAAAACAGTTTAAAATTTTTTTATTAAACTGTTAGTTTTTGGGGGTTTTAAACATCATTAACTGGAATTTATGGTGACAATGATAAATCAAAATTTTTCATAAAAAAAATAAAACAAAAAAATAAAAATCGCATGATAAAATAAATGTCCACCCCTACTCTACTCATGTAGTCGTTTAAGTCAAGATTATGCTAAAATATTTTTACCCAAGTATATTTAACCTAAATCACTGTTAGGTGCCAATCTTTAATATTTCGACTTTCGGGTTTTTCCCATTAAATCCAAGAAACTCATGACAATTCCCATAGTAAGTTTTCAACTTAAAAACAAAAGTCCTGGAAGTTTGGAGCCCCATTTAAAAACACAGTTTGCAATCTCTGAACAACATAAAAACACCTTTCTTGGTTTTCTCAAAAATATCGCCTAAAAATTGTCTCATAAAAAATGTAATGATACACTCAAAACATAATGAGTCATGTATGAAAACTTAACATCATTCTGAGATTGAATATTTCATTCAAGCTAAAAACAAACTCTGGTTGTGTTAAAACCACTGATGTAAAATCTTCCAGGTGGGATTTTCCTGAGCACGCCCTCCTCTTTACAGTTCCTTTAAAACACTAGATCCTAAAAACAAGTATAAATGTACCGTGTACTTTAAATGAATCTATTCTGGTGAAGGATGCAGACATACAAAAGACTGGAGGAGGAGATATTCGGAAGGGAGGAACAAGGAAAGTAAAGATACCTCTGTGTTGGGCACTTAGGACGAGCTCTGGCTCCACCAAGCGCAGCAAAAGGGAAGAGAATAGAAGAAGAGTGAGAAAAAAGAAGAAAGAGAGAGAAAGAAAGAAAGAAATAAAGAAATAAAGAAGGGGAAGAGAAGCCACATCAAAACAGCTTTAATAGTTATAATGAAGAACAGTCCACCAGAACAGAACAGATCCAAGAGGAGGTTAGATGGCAGCTCGGAAACAAGATTCTCACCAGTAAGATGTAAGAAGCAAAACTGGTTCCGTTCCAATTTTATTGCTTTTAACATAAATATTCAGAAATTTGGGATTAACTAGTTTAATAAAGCATCACATCTCAAACTCTATACATCCACTATGGGGACACCATGTGGTAAGAGCAATAAACTGCATCACTTATGGCAAGCTAGTGCTTACACAGGTATTCGTCATGCCGAATAAACTGTTTGGGCAAAGCAATGATGAGATTCGTTTCTGAAAAAAATAAAAATAATAATAATAATACCATGGTACATACCTGTCTGCCATTTGAGGAATGATATAATGGCCATTTTTGTGATCTAAAAAAAAAAAAAGAAAAGAAAGAGAGGTGAACCTTTTAATTATTTAGAAGCTACAGCACATAACAGAGGCTCTCTAAAGTCGACACATCTTTGCGATAGAAAAACATTTTAGTATTTAAAAACTTTTTCTATAAGTAACAACCCGGTTGCATAAGTGTACACTCTTATACCAATACTTAAAATACCTTTTGTTTCGAAACTTTCAATTTGAATGTGTGCCCTTTGGGTGTTTTATCTTCAATAATCAGTTCCTCAAATAAACTTTTTGTCCCACTTGAACTGTACATGATCTAAGGCCCGTTAAACGTGCAAAAAGCTCCAAAATTATTCGTTGAAGTTTTTTTTTTACATGACAAATGGCATTTTAATAGGAATGTATGCACCTTTGAGAGCCACTGTAATTGAAGCTAACTGTTCGATCGAATGAAAAGATTACCCGGTCGCCGGCCACATAGGTAGAAGGCTAGTCTGTCCGTCAGCTCGTACTGGCACTCTACGAGACGCTCGGCTAGCTCGATATGGCCGGCCTGCCTAGAAAACAAACAAACAAAACAAAAACACTCGACTTATTGTTCTAGTTTGTTCCACGTTTCTACCCATGCTCAATTTTTCAATCAAGATTTCAAAAGGCAATCACGTTCCGCTTTCGTTTGTACCTAGCATAGTCCATCGGCGTGCGCCTGTTGATATCGGGAGCTCCAGGATCGGCGCCGTACACAACGAGCAGCTCGGCCTGCAGGATCTGCCCCGCCTTCGCTGCGACATGAAGCGGGGTGGTGCCTTTTTCCTGCGGCGTCGACAGGGAGGGAGGGACGGACACACAAACACAAGTGACATTGAAGAGTCTCGCACAGAAAACAGTTACTGTACAGAGCTGGTTACTGCTGGTTTTTATGAGCTAGCGAAGTAGACGTTTGTTTCCTGACCGGGTGGAAGAAGTTGGCCTGAGCGCCGAGGGACAGGAGCCGAAGACACGTCTCTAAACTCCCAGTTCGCACGCTCGAGTGAAGTTGCTAGGAGATGAAAGCAGAGAGAGGACATGAAGTAAGCAGAAACAGAGAGGCGAGGCAGCGGTCTTTCATTATCCTGCTGCTGGAACTCCACAGCATCGGGGATCATTATACATCCTGCAGTGTCATCCGCAACTCATCCTGCTGCAGGTGGTTCATAAGCAAGACGGCATGTGTGTGTACCTGTCTGAGTCAGGCGGGATAAAAGCAGCGGCTGTGCTTGGGCCTGCTGTTTCTCAGTATGAATGGGTCCATCTTTGCTAATTGGCCTAAACTATTCATAACCGCTGAGCGACTTACGTGCTCAGCTGGATATGAATGGATGAAGGTAGACTCTGACATACTAGGATAATAAACTTTTCACATCTTTTCAAAGTTAAAACAGAAAAATGCTTCAAGCGTCAACTCCGTGATTTCAGTTGAGAGCGTTTATAGTTTGGTTTTTAAAGACATCAAAAATCCGTTACGCCAACATGTGTGGGCATATCGTTTTGTTTTCCTTCATCAACTAAGCGGAAGGCAAAAAAAAGAATCTGGAGTTCATTCAGATGGGTACGATCTAAGTTTGAAGGCCGCCCCGGTGAAACCACAACGTAGAGTCAAAGCGGCTCTTAGTGCGACTGGAAAAGACCAGCCTTAGTTCATAAAGCGAGACGGTTACAATGCTAATGACTCAACAGCTCAAATTTAACATCCAACCATAAAAAAAATTAAAATAAAAAACTATCCCCCAGGCTGGGTATTCTTAAGAAACACCACACCTATTATATCTTTGTTGCCAAAGCTGAAGCTACAGATCTACTTAAGGTGTTTTCAGGAAAGATTTTCAAATCCAACCCTTTTAACTTTGTTCTCTGCAAAACAAAAGAGACTTTCCCTGACATATCACAACCCTTTAGGCTTTTACTAATTCTGTTACAGTGAAAAGAAAGGAAACGTAACTTGCATGATTTAACATGTAAACTGATGGCTGTGTAAACGTACTGGAACGTCCACAGTTGGGACTACTGAGAACAGTATTGATTTTTCTTTTTTCTTTTGATAAAATGGAAAAATCTTAAAACTTGAAGGACTATAAACTATATTACCAAAATGAGGCGACTCAGATTGGACTTCAAACATGTTGCACAAGCAACTACACGGTTTCCTAAGAAGAAACAGGTTCTGCAGTGAAGAAGGTTTTCACTGAAGTTAATTATGAGCAGCTTTTAAAATGAGAGAAACAAGCATTATATTTATCCTGACGCTGACCTGAAGAGGAGCTGCACTTTAAAAACTATTTCTTCTCCCAATCTGGATGTGAAAATCAGCCTAAACTAAAACCCGTAATATATTAGTAACAATAATATGGTAAGGCGGACATAGCAAAATAAGATTGTTTAATGAAAATAAGAAATAAAAAACACTTTAGCAACAACAGAGAAAAACTTGTAATATTAACTGTACCAAAAGGAGCTGACTAGATAATGGAAAAGCTGAAACAAACTAAGGTGACAAAGCAATAGATGAAAATAGATATTCTGTGAGGATAATGGAAGAAATGGTGACTATCTGAGTATTAAATAAGTATTTAAAATGTTTTAATCACTTTTTCCTCTACTTAGTATGAATTTCTCTCTAAAATGATCAAACACAATTGTAAAAAAAGGAAAAAAATGTTTTGTGCACTAAAGATGACTTATATTTGGGAAGAAGGATATGAGTGAATAGCAGTGAAATACTGAGGCCCTACCTTACTGAGATCCTTTGTAGTGACACCATCATCATCCCGACATGGAAGCTTGTGCACAAATGCCAACATCTGGTATTTGGCCCTGATGAACTCTGACTTAGTGGTACTGAACAGGAGAAGAGCAGGAGACAATCAGCAAAAAAAAAAAAAAAAAAAAAAAGTTCTCACAGCAACACAAGCTAATGTAGAGATGAAGTATGACATGAAGATCGGGCAATGATGTACCAATCCATCGGCTGGTTATCAAAATCGGCCAGTTTCATCTTTGGTTTACTCTGACTAGTGATTGGCTGGTAAAAATAGTTAAATAAACATTTCTAGAAAAAAAAATTGTCACTACTAGTTGAATGTATCAAAAGTGAATTTTCTTCTTCTTTTTTTTGCACTTTGTTCCGAGTTTAGTCGAAATCAGTTAAAGGGACATATTGTATGCTTTGAAGAATAAATGGGGATGATATTGTAATCCCTTCGTTTGCTGTTGGATTGAAACCCACAACTCTTATCGAAGCACCTGCAGCACATTTTAATGTCTTATACATTAGGATTGTTGAATTAGGACAAACTCAACACAAATTGGTTTGGGTTATACTCCTTAGTATATTTGAATAAGCCAAAACCAGCATCAGTAGGTCAGATCAAAAAGAAAACTGGAAATTAGTTTTAGTCAGTGACAGCCTGATTAGGGAGTCTCTGCAATCTCTGTTTTATGTAATTTTTTAATAAAAAAAAAAAAAAAAAACATTCTAGATTCTTGTTGCAAAATATCCTTTAGAATCAAATAAAGCCGCAAAACCAAAGAGAAGTGCCTATTGGAATAAAATGATTGTGTTTTGACCAACAACAATTTATTTCTTTGATTTTTCTGTAGATGAATGGCCTCTATAATAAAAAAAGTACTTCTCCTGCAGATCCAATTAAATGTTCTGAGCCTCCCAGAAACATATTTCAACGCAAAAAGTGACCATAAAATGTACTGAAAGGAAAAGGTCTGTGAGAGCGGAGGAGGAATTAAAAGGAAGAAGAGCCATAAAGAAAGAGAAACATTTTGTTTTAAGAAGCAACTTCGAGCGAGCAGCTTTTCATCACTGAAAACATTAATCATGTTCACAGGGGGCCAATAATTTGAGTGTGTGTGTGTAATTTTGTGTGTTTCAACGTCGCATACTTACTGGACCTTGTCCTGAGGGTTTGGTTTCCTTCGACCGCTCTGCACCTGTGCCGGGTCCAGGAGACTGTGCTCCCATATGGAGTTGGCCCCGTTACAGGCCAACGTCTGAACCATCTGAAACCAAATCAAACTCAAAGGTTCATTGTCACGAATCCAGGTAACCTCTTCCCCCCTCCTTTCCGTTTTACTCCGGAGACGGCCCTTCACCTCTCAGCCTCACCTGGAGTAGTGTTGGAGGCCATCCGCTGTGTCTCAGGTGCTTTACTATGGAAATATGGCGGCCGAGGCTGCGGTGGACGGAACAGCACTCATCACAGATCAGAACCCCTCGGTTGATGCTGGCCCAGCCCGGGTCTGTTGGACAAAAGCAGAAAAAAGATGCACAATGACGATCATGGCATGCGTGTGACAGGCCTCCCCAGCTTAATACAAGGGCTTCCTTATGCTAGAAATATGTATTCGCCTTACATATAACCTGGAACTACTATGTACTGCATTTTCAAAAAAACAACTACAAAAACACAAAAAGCACCGACTGTCCCTCTGGGGCGCCATTTAACCCCCCCAAAAAAAAATTTTTTTAATGAAAAGGGATGGGGGTTGCCACAGGATGATGTCACAATAACAAGCCCTTACACAATGGAAACGGGGACAGATTTGTTTTGGATAGTCTCATGCAGCTTTTCCAAAAGAACTGAAACAAACGGGGAAAATGAAGAGAACAATCGTGAACGTCCTGCGAAGCCGCGATGCGGACTCAGTTTAAAGACAAAAAATGATACACACAAAACTCCGATCTTTAAGTAAAGAACATTTCGTAATAGTGGTGGTGGTGGGTGGAAGGAGGAGAAGACCGTTTTTATTTACAAACGCAAATCGGAAAAGTGTGGCATGCATTTGTATCCATCACTCAGTAGAAATCCCTTTAGATTCGCTGACGATGAAGGATTTCGACTGTTTTTCCAACTTAAAACACCTCTAGGCTCAGTCAGACGACCTCATGTTTGTGATTAGCAGTTTCCCCAAGTCTTGCATCAGATTCTCTTAGTTTGCGGTGTAGCCATTCTGATAGATGAGCATGCTTTGATCTAAACCAGGGATGGATGGATGGATGGATGGATGGAAATAAAAATCACAGTCCGAGACAGCGGACAACCTGCAACTTTTGGATGAGTCCATGATCCAAAACGCCTGAATCAGAAGGTTCCATTATCTCCTCAGCACAAAGTCATGTTCTACAGAGTCTTGTTAATCACCTAATTATTTTTCTCAGGTGTGTTGATGCGCAGAGAGAGATCTAAAAGAAACGGGACATTAGGCCTGGAGGACTGCAGTTTGACGTCCCTGATCCAAGTCATTCCCCTGTAGCTCTGGTCGTGTGTTTCAGGCTCACCGTCTTGCTCCACCTCTCATAAGTTTCCATCCAGGACTGCCGTGCATTTAGTTCCATCCATCTTCCCAGCTTCCCAGTCTCTGGTGAAGAAAAGGATCCCCACGGCATGATGCTGCCACCACCACCGTGTTTTACCACCGTTCGGGGCCGATGAATAGCCAGAGAATTCAAAATTTAAGGACTATTGTTCAACTTTCAGAAACATAAAAAATAATGTTTCCCCGTCATTTTAGTTTTTAAGAATGGGAAAACATTATTTATGTGATAAACAAAGAACGTCACGTATGTCCTCCTTTAGAGCTGAGGTCAACACCAAAATGTGTCTCATAAAAGAAACATAAAACCTGCAAACAGCAAACCCTTGTCCACACTTGCATAATGAACAGAACAGTTCCTTTTTATGTCTTCCATCTGTCAAAGACGACTCTTATGTTCTGACAGCCCCCCCCAAACCTCCCTGTATGCGTGTATTCCTACGCATCCAGTCAATCGTGAGCTGACAAAACTCACAAGAAAGCTGTTCTCCCCATTCAGAAAAGCCGCTGAGGTATTGTTCTGTCGTAAACGTTGCACTGAGCTTACATTTTTTTCGTTTGTTTGGTGTTATCGGAGGACCTCGGTGTTTCAGCGCGCCTGTTTGCCGTGCCTGACCGTTTTCTCCATATCTGTGTGGAGAGGAGAGCCGACCCAACACACCCTAAACCCGGTAACGACAGGCACAGGGGGGCTGCAGCGGCCAACATTTTTGGGAAACTACTATGTGGTGAATCCCACTCGCACTTTGATTCGTGTTTTTCACATGGCAGAAGAAAAAAAAAGAGAAAAAAATAAATAAAAATCGCAGGACCCCCAACGACCTCTGGGGGAGCTACACTGAAATGAAATCACACACACAGGTTGAGTTTTTCCTAAAAAAAAAAAAGTGCATGCCACTAGATATTATTTAGGTGGTATCAGGGTAAATGGGGTTTAATAAAAATGCACACCACACATTTCAGATTTTTCGGTGCATAAAAAGCTGAAATTTGTGTACCATTACATTTCCACTTCATGCTGGTCTTTCGCATAAAATCATTAACAGTTTGCGACATGTATAAATGTGGAAGGGGTTATAGTAGTGTGAATACAGAGGGCTATATCACAGGGTGGGAAAAGAAAAAAACTATCATTTATCTGTGTAAAGAACCTTAAAAATTGTATTTCTAAATCAAACTAAGCGACTATATCAAAGGACAGAAGAAATGTGCTACTCGGAACTAACTGACACCGAAAAATTAATCAAGTCTGGGTCACACTCACACCCTCAGAACCCTGATGATGTGGTGAGCGGCCTGCAACTAGCACGCTAGCATCAAAACAAGTATCTGACAGAACCAACACACACACACACACACCTATCCACTATCTGCATTAGTCACCCTTAAACTGGGGTAAAACTGTCCTGGCTTTGGGTATTAGCGGAGCTAAAAAGGTCCATCATATGATGAACCAGCACACTCGGGCTTTCTGTTTGCAAACAGAAAAAGACGCAGAACAGCTCTGATGAATGCCATTCGCCTAGCTGACAATAGCAGCTTCAAACTCCACAGAGCAGCAATTTCATTAACTAATCTTTCAAAAAAATATAAAAACTCTTTGAGTTGATGCTAGCCACTCTGCACCCTCCTCCACCCCCCCCCCCCCCCCCAAATCAGCCGATATGGCCTCGCACCATTAAGCTATTAAACCTGCACAGACTATTAGCGCTGCTTTATTGGCCAAAGCTGCTGAATGACATCATTTTGCCTAAAACCGCCCAGTTTGTCAATATAGAACTGACAATTGTTTATTGGAGTGTCAGTAAAGCCTGCCAAAGGCACTGAAACAATAAGTATTAATGGAGAATAAATAGGGTTGGGGGGGGAGTAACCCCAAACCCAAAACAAGTGCTTCCACGAGTCTCCATTTCTAAAAAAACAATCAATGTTCTAACTAAAGGGTTCACAGCGATGACAATACGATTCATAGCCACCGTAGAACTGTGCATCCAGCATGACGTTCAAGGCACGCAAGACTTGGCTGGTGTTCCGTCGATGTGGCAACCCCCCCCCGTCAGAACAGCATACCGGCTGTTTATTTTTAATGGCGCCGTCTGTCAGTTTAGCCTACTTTATCGGAAACGGCATCCCAGTGTTTGTGACGGGATCTGTCAAAAAAAAAAATAGAAAGAAAGAAAAAGCAACATCGCTAGCAAAGCTAAGCTAACGAGGTAAAAAGGGGGGTCCAGTCCTGTCAGAAAAATCAAAACAAACATCCCTCCAAGCATAAATCTGACGAGTACTGGGCGTACTGTTTTGACAGGTCTTTGCTTCATAGAAAACACAGTTTGTGGAACGGTAGGCTGTTTTCTCGAGGCGTTCACGGCAAACCTGAACCCAGAGAGAAGTCGAACTGATCCCGAACGAGAGCCGCGTGAACCACTTACGCCTTTGAAAATGATCCAGATGCGCATCTTGTAAATTCAACACATTATCTGTTGGACATATTTTTCTTATTTTCTTCTGACCTTACAATTTCAGAAAATATCTTAGTTTGAATATCAAAAGTTTACAACTTGAGTATTTCAGAGTTTTTACTTAAAAATGTGTGCAATTAATCTCAAAATCTTTTTGACAGAAATGAACTTTTTTTTCTCTTTTATCTACAATGGCCCTAATACACCCGATTTAACAATTTAACAAGACTTTACACAATTTTTTACAACTCCACTTGCTAAAAGATAATAAATGGAAAACTTGTTGACATTTTTTGTGATTCTATAAAGGCATGCAACTAGGTAAACGTGTATATAATATGTGATGATACACCAAATGTCACTGCTTGTAGTCTGAGGTATGCGGAATTGATGGTTTGATTTTAACGCACGCGCAACTCCGCAAGTTCCACCGCCGCTCATGTGCCTTACCCGAAGGTATGCCGTTCTGATGGGCGCGGTGTCCCGTCAGAACACCGGGACCAAGTTGGGCTTTGAAGCCGTGGCAACCAGCGATTCCAAAGCGTGTCTGAGTATGCATGCATGTCCACCTAAGGAGGAGACGTTCTCATAGATATGCACGCTTAGGCAAGAAAAAGACAAAAATCATCTTCACCACACAAAAAAAAAGGTCATACAAACATGTGAATTATGCTTAAATATAACCCTTTTATTTGTGCAACATCGTGAGTTTACCTATGAAAAGAAGGATGCTGCGCTGGTGACTACTATGTCAGGCCAATCAAAGAGAACGGGAGCTCAATCAGAGTTGGTCAAAAAATAAATAAAAATAACGGTTCAAAAGTGTGGGTCTGTAATAGTCATTTGGTTATCCAGGAGTCATGAATGAAAGACATAGCTTGCATGCTTTTGAACACAGAAGAGGTGACTTAACAGATGTATCAAAGCACGGGACATTTTAATTTAACACAAGTGTCTGGTTGGTTTTTGTGAAAACAAAAAGAGGTTTATCTAGAGATTAGATGTGTGTGTGTGTGTGTGGGGGGGGGGGGGGGGGGTTGGTTACGTTATTCAAATGGTTTTCTTTTGATCGGAAGGTCAAATGTTATCAAAACGATGGACACTGACCATTTCTGGTAGAGAAGAGCGCCACCCGACAGCATGTACTTTGATGAGGTTCGTTGTGCTCATTAGAAATCAGGCAAGGGGTTTGGTGACATACACTTTAATGCAGTGATGAGGATAATCTCGTGGATTACCGAGGGACAGTTTGGATTTTTGTGGGATTTTAAGAATTAAAAAAGAGAGAGGGAGGGAGGGAAAACTGGAATCTGTCAAAATTGGAATCGGGTCGGGCACTGGCCAGGAAAAGCATGATCGGTGCATCTGTTAAGATCGTGTTGAATCACCTCTACCTGCTGTTTCTGTCCAGCCCATTTAAAAAGAGACAGTACGGTTAGTAGTGATTCATGTACTAACACGTATCCCAGGAGAATGGATTAAAGGTTAACAATACGTTTTTAAGGCTACTGTTTCTCTTCAATTTTTTTTTTTCAAATGCCAACTCCCCAAAGCCTGTATTGGGAATTATTAAAAATATAAAAATGGTATTTGAATACCTACACTTACGCTTGGTGTTACCGCAGACTGCTGTCAAAATGCAGTCAAAACTACGGGCTGGCGAGCAAGTTGCCAGTTAGCGAAAGTTAGCAGGAGTGGCTAGCGTCCTAAGCTAAGCTAGCTGTGTTCGCTACACAAAATCCGATGAGTAAAAACATTTTCTGCTCATAAAACATGTGAATTTTAAAGATAAGCGCGAGTAAATGAGCCTGGGCATCCCTCCGGACCGAACACCAGCTAACAAAAAAAAAAAGAAAGAAAGAAAAAGCAACATCGCTAGCAAAGCTAAGCTAACGGGGTAAAAAGGGGGGTCCAGTCCTGTCAGGAAAATCAAAACAAACATCCCTCCAAGCATAAATCTCACACCCAAATCCTCCGCTGCAGTGAATCAACCGGTCGTCCCAACAAACCATCATAGTCAAATACATCCTACTCAGTCATTTGCATTATCACTGTACAGCTGTTGGCTAAATGATGTCTCCTCTCTGGTTCGATAACACGCCTATTTTTCTCTGTTTATTTTGGGCCTCAGCGAAGCTTAGGAGCCCAGGCCGCTTTCCTGCTCTGCGGAACCCCGTGACAGGGACAGCAACTTCGGCCCCCGCTGGCCCCACCATGGCAGCTTATCGCGACGTATTGTTTCGACACAATGGGCTATTATTATTATTTTTTTATGTATCTACCCCCCACCTCCCTCCCTACCTGGCGCACTGCAGTCAGCGCAGACTTCTGTCCTGTGCAGCTTTCTTGACATCTCGAAAGTGGCTGAAACCGAGAGGTTGACGTCTGCGCCGATGTAAACGCTCGCTCCAGTCTTTCCTCCCCTTCGAGCCACCGACCCGACCCGACCCGACCGACCGACCGACGTTTGCCGTCAACCGCTGCGGCCCCCCGAATCCCCGGAAGCCGGGTGGCGTGGCTGATTTTCCACTTTCTTCGTGCGGTCTCTTTCTGGGCTCCAAGTCTACAACCAAGTTACGTGAACATGGTTAACGTCTAGTGGATGAATCGCATCTTGCTAAGAAAAAAAAGCTATAAGCGTTAAATGAAATCTGGCCCCTGCATTGCCTGTGATTCACCAAGAGACGGCAGCTCTCCACCTGCTACTTAGTTTCTATGGAAAGTTGTTTGTGTATTTATTGGTTCCAAGTACCCCTGTTTCGTACCTATAGTTATTTCCATTTTGTCCCTTCGTAAATCTTTTTCCTACCAATAAAAAAACCAAAAACATTTAGTAAACATCTCGTAACTACGGAAGCCCTAAAGGGTCATACATACATACATTTTATTTCCCCCGTTTTCTTGTGATAACGAGATAATTTTCCTCCGTTTTCCCGTGATAACAAGATAATTAATTTGAGATCTCAAGAAAACAAAACTATATTGTCTGTTAAATCACTGCAGGGAACATAATTCAATGTAGGAATGTCGGAGGAGCAAGATAATATCGATCACCGCATCACACATCTTTTAAATCCAGGCCTGACACAGGCTGAAATAGCTTTATGCCTTGCTATTGCAGATAATGTACACATTAGTGTGCGACATCTAAGAAGACGGTTAGCAAGGTTTCATCTTTATCGGAGGCGCAATCTAAGTGACCTTGATGTAGTCATTAATCTGAAAAGTCAAGTCTGAAATTCATTATCACGAGAAAACGGAGGAAAATTATCTTGTTATCACGAGAAAGCGAGGAAAATAAAATGTATGTATGTATGACCCTTTAGGGCTTCCGTACATACCCATTTAGCATTACATTATCTTAATGATAGATAGATAGATAGATAGATAGATAGATAGATAGATAGATAGATAGATAGATAGATAGATAGATAGATAGATAGATAGATAGATAGATAGATAGATAGATAGATAGATAGATAGATAGAAAGAAAGAAAGAAAGAAAGAAACATCTAAATGAGGGGGCTGGAGCTCAGTTGACTCCTCTAAGTTTTTATGGCCATACTGGTGAAGTAGGGCAGTGCATAAAGAACCCACAGAGGTAGACACTATGTCTGCCTAGCAGCATACAAGTGTCACTTAAATGTGTACTCTCTCAACTAATGGCATAAAGTACTCTAAAGTAATCATCTAGTGCACATTTTAGGGTCCACTAGTCAAGAAGTTGGAATTTTAGGTTGAACTAGTTGACAGCTATATCACGCTAGCTGGTTCGTTGACTTTAATATTAAATGTTAACTAGTCAGCATAAAGGCCTACAAATTCACTGGTGACCCTTACGTCATTGACTAAAATATCCAAATAATATGCTAGTAACCATACTAGTAAAGAAAAGTAACTTGTCTGAGATAGTCCTTAACTTCTTCTCTTGTCTAAAAACCTACCAGTTGGGATCTCTGTGCAAGTGGTGCATTTCGCCTTACTACTAGGACCTCTCCTTTTGGTTGGAAAAAAAATTGCCTCCAGTTGGCCAAATACCTGCTATTCATAGTTTTTTACAGTGCAGCAAAAATATTGAGCTAGGAATTGTTTATTTGCTGGTACAGGTGAAAATTATGCTTGGTATTTAATATGTGCACCAACAACTTATCGTAAATCACAACTAATGCTCTACTGATAAAAAGTACCTTAATCTGTAGGGCGCTAAATTAAGCAAAACTGGTAAACCTATCGGCAGGATTTGTGTTAAGTTTTCTTTTAGCTAATTCTCTAGTTTGGCATTGTCGTCGAATCACTTCAGTCCACTCATGGACAACTGTATCAAAAAGCCTAATTCGGACTTTTTGTGCTGTGTTACTTCGCCTTTCTTGATGGACATACAGTATGTTCCCACTAGTTTAGTCAAAGTGCCAATATTTTGCAAAAAATACAATTAAAAGAAAAAAAGAAAAACTGTCACTGATATGAGTTGTTAAACTAGTGTGATCAAAGGTCTAACAAGTAAAGAGTAGAGTCTCAAAGTAGAAGGCGAAAATAATGACCGACACAAACGGCTTGCCATATATTTCCAACATCCATGGGAGGGGGGGCAACGGGGCGGGTTAATCCTGTCATTCCTAAACGTGGGCTGGATGAAACCATAATCCAGAATATAAATCAGATATCAAGATATCTCGATATCAAGATAGCTATTGCTGAAAACGATGAAGACTAAAATATTTCATAAGGTAATGATTTTTATGTTCAAAACAGATTCAAGACTAATCCATAGGCTACTTGTAACATAATTACTAGTAAGTAAAACATAACCTATAGCGTTTTTGTTGCTGTAAGTTTTTTTAAAATGAAAAGTGCATCATATTCACCTCAAAGAATATTAATAATGCTAAAAAAATTCAACAAATGGGTTGTGTATTTCGTTTAAAAACATTTTCTTTCTTCAAAATATTAATTTCTGGTTCTAGTCTTTCGGGCATGTGCTTTTACTCACATCCCCGACGGCGGATTGGCTAAGTGTGAGCACATTTTTTATTTTTTTTTTCCTTTATTGCGGCTTGCCAGTGCATCTTTTTCAGTCACCACCACCACCGGATGGGAGGAGAGGCGGAGGATAGATGTGTTATAGAAGGAAGAGGGGAGATAGAGAGAAAGGCAAGGAGTGGAGGAACGAGTAAGAACTCAGGGTTTATTGTATTTAATCTGCTGAGACAATCAAGACAGGAGCGATATGTCTTTTTTTTTTAAATCTTTAAATATTACTGGAGATTTCACTTTATTCTGAGGCGAGCGAGTAGGCTATAGGTTCGTTCAATCCCGACGCGTAAGGTTACACGCCTTTGGGCATCACCGTCGATGAAGGATGGTGGGCACGACTATATAAGGGGGAATTTCACCTCAAAGTATTCTTGCGATCCGCCGAAGGGGGGAACAAAAAAACTAAACCAAGAGGAGGGGGGTGCAAAACTATGATCCGAGGATGATTTCTGCAAAGAAAACTCTGGATGATAGTCGTTATCCTGTCCACTACCTGGTGTGGCACAACAAGCACCGTCAGCTGGAGAAGGAGCTGGCAAGCAGCGAGCAGGTAAGAACCAGGAGAGCGATCAACCCCCCCCCCCCCCCCCCCCCTTCACCTCTCAGACGTGGCCCTGTTTCAATATTCTCTTCTCAGTGTATGATTTGTCATTTGCTGTATTGGGGAGGGTGATTTTAATGGCATTCTTGGAGCGTTTCATATCCAACATCGGCGCAGTTAATTATTAGGGTGGAGGGAGACACTTGTAGATATAGTTTGTGTATTTGGAATTCATTCACGCAGTGTTACAACATGCCTTAGATGTCAACGTCTATGCCACACAGGTGAGTGTTTGAAATATCCACCCTGCCTGTCTTTTTTAAAATGCAGAAGTTTCAAAGTGAAGCCTGACAGTGTTCCACTGTGTAAATGAGTGTGTGGGTGTGTGTATGTCACAGTCAGTGTTTTTTTTATTTTATTTAATTTTTTTATTTGTATGCATACAAGCAGCATTGATGTCGAGTCTACTCCAAACTGTGTAGGCTCTCCACCTTCCCACCCAGCATCCAGACCACTGGTGAGTGGGTAAAACAATGCAGATGCTGATGGATCATGTGGGCGAATAGTTGCCAGCCAACACAACACATATCAGCAATAAAATCCCATAAAACAGTGCATCTGTTCCCTCACGATTGTCAAAATTATCCTCGGAGGTAATAAGCGGAGCACGGCTGATCTAAGGATTACACTATTTTGCATGTGAGAGACAGAGGGAGGCTAATCTAAGAGCACACTTGCTCGGGAATTTACTCCCACCCCCCAAATGCACCGAAGCACTTTCCTATTACATAACAGATGTGCTGCAGGTTTTAGGGCTCGGCATCATGAAGACAGGATTTCACACTTCTTCAGGTGATCACGCAGATATGCCCACACACATTTACGAATGCTTGCCTATGTCTGCACACCTTTTTACCTTTGGTGCTCATGAAATCCTAATCCAAGAAGCCTCTTTTTTCTTTACACCAGACCTGCCTGCAAGTCTGACAAATATGTTATTCTATTGTTTAAGTTTACGGCAATCCCTAGATTTAGTGACTAAGGAGGACATTTGGAATCGACATGTATCTAATCCGGATTCATGGAAAAGCAGAGAATGCCTTGGAGAAAATTGACTAAAATCTCAAATATTAGAATGCTGAAAGGTAAACATGAATGTTTAATTAAAGATGCTTTTATTTTAAGGGGTCACTGTGGCTCAGTAGGTAGAGTAATTGTCTTGCAATTGGAGGGTCGTAGGTTCAATTCGAGGTTTCTCCTGTCCTGTGTCATTGTGCCCTTGGGCAAGGCACTTAGCCCCAAGTTGCCTACCGATCTGCATATCGATGTATGAATGTGTGCGCATTTGTAGGTGCGAATGGGTGGCTCATAGTCAGTATGACTAGAAAAGCACTATATAAGTCCAGTCCATTTATATATTTATTATTTTGGGCTGAGAATAAAACCACAGCTATGTAATGAGGTGGGGATTTCTAGCAGGATTTCACAGATAAAGTTTTGAAAAGGTACACTGAGGAAATACACTATGTGTATTTGTTTGGATGGCATCACAAGAGGCACTAAGGGTTGGGCTGATTTGCTGGTCTCAGTAGATACCGTAGTGAACAAGCATCTTTCGACTTAGATTCGAATGTATTGGACTAGGATTCCAGTCCGCCTGGTTCTCCTCACAAACAGCTGCTAAGTAATTTTTTTTTTCTGTTTTCCTGAAGGCATCAAAAATAAAAGGGGGGGGACTAAAAACCACAAAATGGACATACCGAGAAGAAATACGATTTATGGCTGATACACAGGAACCCCAGAATATTCTTAGTTCTGACCATTATCCCAAGGGTTTTTCATTGTATTCTCAGATGTTGATACAATCTTGTTACCACACCATACCATACTTAATGTTCATATGGGGCTTCAGTTTTGAGCCTGAAGGGGAGCGAGATGATGTATGGGGTAAACGTTGAAGGTGACAATGAATGCCACTGTTAGCAGTGTAAAGACGTTGCAACGAATACAGAAGTGTCTGTCCATTTCATGACATGGTGTCAAAAGTGAGGACCTTACGCTAACTCCGGAGACGAAATGGGTAAGTTTTGACTACCCGGTGGAGTGGCCGATGTGGTGGCAGCGGTTTTCCTGCTTCCGAGTAGCATCGAAGCTGGATAAGGAGTATGGGGAGGTGCAGGTCAGTTTGCTCCTGTATACACTGGGAAGAGATGCAGAGCCCATCTACAGCTCGTTTGTGTTCCCGGCTGCTTCAGAGGCTATTCCAAATCCTGAGTTTGACTTTAAGATTGTGGTGGAAACGTTCGACGAACGCTTTATACCCAAGTGCTTCATTCATGACCGCGCCTGTTTCCACAAGAGGACCCAAAGTTCTGGCAAGACTATGGAGGCATTCGTCCGGAGTCCGTATGAGCTCGCACAGCACTGTGTTTGGCAACAGTAAGGATGAACAGATTCGGGGCCGGATTGTGATAGGAATATTGGACAAAGAGCTCCTCGCAGAAGTTACAGATTGAAGCAGATCTAATGCTGGAGAGAGCGATTCAGCTCACGCAACCGAGCGCGCAGGTGAAACAACAAAACATGAAGCGCGTGAAAACTGGAGTGAATGAGGTGAGATGAAAAGAGTACAGCAACACAAGACGGGGATATGATAAGCCACAACAGATACAGGACAAAAACACAGCAATGCTGAACAGAACTGCCATCAATGCAATAGGATGCATGATAAAAAAAGAGAGCTGTCCTGCTTGCAATAAAAGATGCAGGAAGTGTAACAAGATGAAAGATGGGTCATTTCAAAGCAGTATGTAAAACCAGAATGTTAAAAGAAGTTAGGATGGAGACCGTGGTGGATTTAGAGGAGGATTAATTTTTCATAGGAGGACTCTTCCTTGGAGCTGTGACCAAGTCAGAGCAAACCATTATAGTGGAACCAGACTCAGACAAAGATTGGGATGTTGACCTGATGGTGAATGGTGATCCAGTGGACTTTAAAATTGATACTGGGGCTGACAAAACTGTTATGACAGAAGAGACATTCAGTAGGCTACAGCAGAGGCCCAGACTAATTCTATCCAAGCACATGAGGGAAAGTTAGGTGTGTGGGGAAATTCCTCGTCACTACCACATATAAGGGGCTGAAATATAAGTATTGGATCACAGTTATAAGAGGCCAATACACCAGCAACTTACTGGGTAAGACAGTGGCATAGACAATCGGACTAGTTGCAAGGATTAATAACATCAGTAGCTGTCCAGTGGGAGAAATGTTTTGGGAAATAGGTCTACTGAACTGTAAGCCTGTTAAAATATAACTGTCACATAAGGCAGTGCCATACGGTGTAAACACACCACGCAGAGTTCCCTTTCCACTCCTCTCCAGGGTGAAAAAAGATTTAAAGCGCATGCTCAGTCTGGGGATCATAGAGGAGCTCACAGAACCCACAGACGTGTGTCCACAAATGGTGCCTGCTCCCAAACGCAACAAAGATGAGGTCTGAGTGTGTGTGGATTGAGAGTGACTGAACAAGGGAGTAAAGCGAGAGCGTTATATACTCCCGACACTGGACGACATAACGCCCAAGCTAGCTGGAGCCAAAGTTTTTTCCACCTTAGACGGCTCAAGTGGATTCTGGCAGATCCCATTGGACCCTAGTTGCCAGAAGTTGAGCACATTCATAATTCTCATGGGCCGGTTTTGCTTCAAACGCTTTCTGTTTGGAATTACATCAGCACCTGAGATTTTCCAGCAGCTGATGAGTACACTGCTTAAGGGCCGGGAAGCAACTGTCGTTGTGATGGACAACATATGGACGACATATTCGTCTACGGAGGAACACGACCACCGCCTGGACAAGGTGCAACGCACTATAAAGGCGTCAGGCCTCAGACTTAAAGAGCAAAGTGCCACTTCAGACAGACTGAACTACTACATAATCAGCACTGATTGGGTGAAACCGGATAACAGCAAGGTGGAGGCCATCACCAAACTGGCCAGCCCTACAAATGTGGAGCAACTTCGCCAGGTGCTGGGGCTGATCAGCTATGTAGGAAAATGTCCACCATGCTGCATGGGTTTGGGGTGAGCCTCAGAAATGGCTTATAGGAAAGCAAAAGCTGCATTAGCGGCAGCTCCAGCACGGTGCTACTACAACGCAAGCCAACAAACCGTGGTCAGCGCGGACACCAGCAGGTATGGTCTGGGCTTGGCTCTGTTACAGGACTACAAGGGAGAATTGCGAGCTGCCTCCTTCTGTTCTCACACTCTCACAGATGCAGAAAAAAGATATTCCTAAAATGAGAAGGAGTGCTTGGCGTGTGTGTGGGCATGTGAGCGCTTCACCCGCTACATCCAGGTAATGGCCAAGGTTAGGTTGCAGACGAACCATAAGCCTTTGGTGCCATTAATGAACACGACATTGATAAAACACAATTGAGGTCTTAGAGAATACTTATGTGCCTGATGCGGTTTGAAGTCTTTGCTGAGCACATCCCAGGGAAACAGCTGGCAGTGGCGGATGCACTCTCGAGGCACCCCCCTGGATGGAGACCACAAGTCAGACAATGAGGGTCAGGTTGGCACATATGTTAACACTTTGGTGGCTAGCAAACCAATTAAATCGTCCAAACTAGAGGAAATCCAAAAAGCCACACAAAGCGACGCTGAGCTACAAAAAGTGATCACCTTTATCAGAAAAGGGTGGCCGTAGAGAATGGCAAGGTTCTCACCCCTGCTTGGATTTCACACAGCTAGAGCCCACCTTTCTGAATCGGATGGACTAATGTTGTACCAGGATCGCATTGTAATCCCCACAGAACTCAAATCTGATGTTCTTAGTGAGCTGCATGAAGATCACCTGGGACTAACCAAGTCTTGGCAGCGCACCAGACTAACAGTCTGGTGGCCCAGTATTGGGGCCCAGATTACCAGTAAAGTAAACTCATGTGACTTCTGTGTGGAGCACAAACCTACACAGATGTGAACCACTGGAAGTGACTCCTCTACCCGGAGGCCCCTGGCAAAGGATCACTGCTGATCTGTGTGAGCTGGAAGGTAAGAACTTCCTCATTATAGTGGATTATTTTTCAAGAGACATTAAAACCCCTCCTCTGATTACCACTACAAGCAGGGATGTTTTTGGTAAGCTTAAGCACATCTTTGTGAGATGGGGAATTCCACTGAAGCTGGTCAGTGACAACTTCACACAGTTCACATCAGCCGAGTTCCAGGATTTTAAAAGGAAGTATGGATTCACCCATATAACCTCCAGCCCCCATTATCCACAGGGCAACAGAGCTGCTGAGAGAGAGTTCAAACAGTTAAACCCATCATCAAGCAGCCTGACCCTTGTCTAGCCTTAATGAGTTATCGCTCAATACTGATCACAGCGACTGGAGTGAGCCCTGCTCAACTGATGACAGGACGACACATTCGTACTACAGTTCCAGCTCTAGAGAAATCATTGCTGCCTCAGCCAGTCAGATGGGACCGCATCTACCAGAGGGACAACGCGGCCAAAGAAGCCTACAGGTTCTTTTACAACCGCCGATATTCAGGTCCTCTCCCAGAGCTGCGCCCTGAGCAAACTGTCAGGGTGAAGCTTGATGGAGACAAAGGTTGGAAGACACCTGCTAAAGTGATTGGCAGGTCGGAGGAACCAAGATCCTATGTGGTGGAAATGGACACTGGGACAGTGACCCGCCGCAACAGACGGCATCTGCTGGCTGTCCCTGAGACTGCCAACCCAGGGGAGTAGCACCAACATGGTGCCACTTTACCCCAACCACAACAGAGCTTCAGTTCTCCAGATACGATGGTGGATACTATAAAGGAGCTATCGCCAAGCCAGGCATCGGCAGCTTCCACACCAATGTCCCCTCTTCAGTCTGCCACTGCCAAGAGACTGACCTCCAGGGGGTGCAAAATTAAGCTGCCTCTTAAATTTAGAGATTGAAAAAGAAAGAAAGGCAAAACCTCTCTTTAGGGCTGAATTATCCCTTCAGGACTAAGGGTAGTCTACTCCTATGATGCCCAGGTTGAGAGGGGAAGGGCTTGTTTTATTTTGTTTGTGAAAAAAAGGGTTTAGAGTGGATGCAAGACCTCTTTTTACAAAAGGAGCTCTGTCATAATGGAAGTCCATGTAAATACTTTATATGGTCTTTGAATATGTTTATGTACACCTTATTTTGAGAATGGCTGCGGAGAGTAATGAAAGGTTCCTTTTTCCTGTTTTTGATGGGGGTCAAGGATAATGTTTAATGATGATAAAATGGCCTTTACTTGTAAAGCGCTTTATCTAGTCCAAAGGACCTCAAAGCCCTTTACACTGCATTCAGTTATTCACGTACACTGGTGATATTAAGCTACATTGTTGCCACGACTACAATAGGTGCATTTCCAGTATCTGAACTTCAGGGTAATTAATCCTAATCTTTTTCTGGTGGGGTAATCTGTCGGTCCACTTCTCTCAGCCACCGTGTCTCCATACACAAATGACCCTTTAAGGAATCAGCTAAGACATTCACATATCACAACTGTTTCAGCAGCGAGTAGCTTCACTGATCAGAGGCAAAAGGTGCCCAGAGGAGCAGAAATAACAAGACACTGACATGGAAGAAGCAGGGCTTCTTGCAGTGTTTCTGTTTGCTGTTGTTAATAAACTGCTTCCCTCTGAATTATAACCTGTCAGCGTGACTTAACCACAGCTCCCGCCCAGTGACTCGATCTGGGCATTCCGAGTACATTCCCCCAGGCTGGTACTGCGTTGGTTCCTGAAATGGCCCCAAAAACGGCCCTGTTGGCTCGTCCTGATGCAGTGGAGACACGCGCATACCGGGAAGGTCTGGTAAAATCACTCTGAAGTTCCAATAGTGGAAACGCGCTTAATGTAACAGAAGCGAGGCTGCCGTACACTGGCACCACCGGGCGGGTGAAGTGTGTTGCCCAAGGACACAACGACCAAGAAGAATAGGGTGGGGGTTCGAACAACCAAACCTTCCGGTTTCAGGACAAACTCCTCCCTCTTGAGCCACTGTCTATTACGGGTAAAAGATAAGAGATGGCTTGTTGTGGAGAAAGCCCTGCAAGACTATGTACTTGGAAAGTAGACGGCTTGTCGAGTTAGAACGCACCGGAGGCTAGGTGCTTCGAAGGCTAGGGATCAAAACAATTAGCAGGAGGTGGCTTGGGGTTGACCTGTGTAGAACAAGTACACCACAGCTTGTTCCTGCTAATGTTCATCCCCTACGTGCAGCAAATTACCTACATGTAGATCACACTGCAGTCCATAGAGATCCAAATCTGACTTCTTTTTCTACATCTGACCCATATATGATTTTGTTTCATTACAGTCTGAACAGGATGATTGAATTGTTTCGTATGTGGTCCTAAATCCAATATAATACATTTTGTGAAACTAACCTGAAAGGGCATGTTGCCTTTAATCCACCTTCCACAATATTAGGTGTGAGAACCTCACAATTTTCCGCTAAAGGACGCGGGAAGTCGCTAGATCAAATGTAAACATTGGAGGAAAAAACCATCCAGATGTTGTGTGATTTCTGTTCCATTCATAAGTAACGCACCTTTGTTTTGAGTTCTAGGTTTCTGCTTTGTTTCTTCATTTACACTCTAAGATGAACAGTGCCACTTGCATGTACATCAGTGCTCATCAGATCCAAAAGCCACTTCGAAATTAGCCATTTAACAACCGTATTACAGTAGATATAATTGATGGAGGTAGCTATGAATTTGTATGCTTGTGCTTGCACAAGTGTAGAACTGATACACACAAGTTGACATTCATTTTTACCTCTTTAAACACAGTGTGAGGTGTATAATGTCCCATCTTTTGAATTTGCAGGACGTTCAGTTATATTGGGAACAAAAGATAAAAGAGTCTTTGCATAAAAAAAAGCGGAATTGAGCATTACGTTCTACAGTGTGAACGTAGCCTAAGAGACGGGAGCATTTTTTGGTTTGAATTGTTCATTAGCAACATCTTTGGATTCAGCTGGACTTTTTTTCCATCCTGGCAAAAAAGCTAGTATGTCCATTGGACAACCTGTATCTCGATGCTGTGGTTGGTGTGATCGCTGACAGCCAAAGCAGTAGCATTTTTTAGAATAAGTAAACCTTTTTTTTTTTTTATGTGCAACTTCATCGATGTCCGTCAAAGAAGAGAAATGCTACTTTTTCTCTTTATATAATTTTAATACATATCAAACTTAACCAAATGTCTTATTTGTAAAAGTAAGTTCTATTTATCTTCTGTTCATCTTAACTTGGCCTGCTTGGTTTGTCACAGTAAGTCTTTGCTACAGATTTACAATAGGATCAATGCTCTTCATGAGCTTTTCGTTCCGGAATTGCGCCGCTCAAGATGGCAGCATGTTGGAGTAGCTCTGTTACTTTCGTTCTGAATTTGTTTTCTTTTTAAAAACATTTAATCCTCCATTTCTGGTAGAAACATTATTTTTGTGGACAACTGTTCTGTCTTGTTTTAAATGCTGTGCAGCTGGAAGGATTTTTGCTTTTCTTTCTGTTTGGACATTTGTTATGATGGATAACCATGACAACAAGGTAGTTTACAACTGGGATCAGCTGATTAACATCACAAAAGCTCAAATAATACCTCAACTGCAGCCACAAAACTCTAATGAGTTAAAAGGGAGACACCATGGATCCAGAGCAGGGGCGAAGAGGAGAGAGAAAAGGAGGAATTTCAAAACATCTCTATCAATCATAATGGGCAATGTGAGATTTTTGTCAAACAGGTTGGATGCTGAGGACCCTCTGGAGATTGGTGTGCAAAGAAGGATTCTTCATAAAATTAACATTATAGACAACTCTACATCAGACTGTCATACAACTACAGAGCGTCTTCAGTCAGAGGCTTCTACAGATCTGCAGAGTGCTACAGGAGATCCTCCCTACCCACAGCCATCAGCATCTACAACAAATCTCTGAGAAAACTTGGATAATGAGTTACTACAACATTTAATTTCCCTTTGGGATTAATAAAGTAATTTGGAATATGAATTTGGAATTGGAATGATAATTGCTAATTAAAGTGAAATATCCTAGCTAGTAATTTAGCAGTTAAAGCCGCTATAACAAATCTGCAGAACAAGCTAGCTCTTCAACATAAACACAGAACTCTCAACCCTCCCGTCGGCCATGATCCTTAGGCCACGCCCCCCTGATATGGGAACGCGCATTGCCACAGTAAACGAGAGGGCACAAAACAACAGTCGCAGTTTTCATAAAGTAACATGGCGGAAACGTCTTTTGTTTTCCGCGACTTCAAATGCCGTTTTTCTTTTTGGGACTCTGGTAGTTTGTCCTAAAGTTGAAGTGGTAGCAGCCAGCTGTTTCTCCTTTGCCTGATTAGTTAGAACCTCATACACCGGTGGTGTTATGTTGCAAAATGTGGGAGCGTGTAATGAGTGGAGGACCCAGGTAAACGCGGAATTGCACTTGTCCAGTGAGACAGACAACAGGATGGTCCAATCATTGGTTTCGGACCGAACCAGGTTATTGGCTGAGGTTTTTAGACAAATGCAACAGAACCACTTAATTACTATTATTTGTTTTTTTTTAATCTCTGCAAAATATATATTGCTATTCTATGTTCGAACATTGTTAAGAGGCATGAAAAAAATGTTTTAAGCTAGCTTGTAGCTTGCACCCACACAAATTCTAGACTAAACATTGTGAGTTAAATTATTTACTGATTTGTTTCCTGGTATATATCTCTCTCTCTCTCAAAAAGGAAAACATCAATGTTTAAGTCATTGTGAAACCCAAACATTTGAAAATTTCACAGGATGTGGATCTGGTTTTGCCAGAAAAAAAACAAACACTTTTTCTAAAGTTACTGTCACACACATTAGGATGGATGGATTGCAGACCAGTAAAATCTCCCTCTTGTTTACCAGCATTGTGTTTTGCATCACAACCAACCCTAGAATTAAAATGTATCTTCATACATTTGCAGTTATTGTTCCACAGGTGTAGTATTTTGGGGCAAAGCGTCATGCCTTTTCAGTAAGGCCAATTGAGTGAGAGTCTGTTTAGCTGCAGCATGAAAATTTAAGGGAAGGTGCTCTTCAGCGAAAGCCACAGGCTGTGGTGTGGGGCGGTAGCTTCCATAAAATCTAACAAAGATGTACTCATTGTATGCTTCTACTAAATTTCCATAATGCGATGCCAAAGTTTCAACTGTTTATTTTATTTTATTACATAAACACATGTGTGGGTTATTACCAAAGTAATAATCAGTGTGTTCAGCCTATGTACATACTTTAAGATTTATTAAACTGAGTTGCTCCTTTTGGGAACTCTAAAACTGTAGGTGGTATTTCTTATTAAAATCCTTTAAAAAATCCTGTGTCAGACTGAGTCTCGTATTTAGCTCTTTCTGTCTTCTCATTGCTTCTGAGCAGCTTGTCTATTCCTGCATAAGGAAAGCATACCCACAGCATTATGCTACCAACATCATGTTTCACGGTGGGGGTGGAGTGTTTAGAATGATTTGCAGCGTTCAGTTTTCCCACACATAGCGCTTTGCATATAGACCAGAGCATTCTGTTTTAGTTTCGTCTAACCAGAGCACCCTCTATGACATATTTGCTGTGTCTCGTACCTGGCTTGTGGCAAACTGGACTAATTCTGGCTTTCTTTCAACAATGATTTCCTTCCTGCCACTCATCCATAGAGGCCAGATTGTTGGAATCCACATCTAATAGTTGTTCACCTGACAGATTCTCCCACCTGAGCTGTGGATCTCTCAGTTTTGGTGGATGACCATGTCTTGGTGGGTTAAAACGTGTGCCATAGTATTTCATTCTTCAGATAATGGACTGAACATTACGAATGAGACATTAAAAAGCTTGTTTTATAATTTAGCGCCGTTTTAAACCCTCTAATCACTTGTTCCTGGTCCCACTGTGGACATTTCCTGGAAATTTAATCAAAATCTGTATAACATTTAGATTTATATTGCTAACTAACAGACAGACCCTGGCAAAAACATAACCTGCTTGATGGAGGTCATAATACTCAAGTGGACTTCATTTACCAACTAGGTGACTTCCAAAGGCACATAACTGCACTGGATTTTATTCATAGGCATATAATAGGTTTTGTCAGTGTAATCTGGAGGGTTATTTGGGAAAAAAAAACGTTTTCAGCTTCAAAACCCTCTAAAAATACCGAATATTAAAAAAACAAAAATTGCTAATGAAATCATTTAACTAATCCGATTGCTGGAGACCACTTCCATATTTAGTATCAGCGGTCTGGCTAGAATTTTTTTGTTGCCGGTCATTTTGGCTGACAGGGTAAAAAAATCCAGTCATAATCTATTTTTATCCATACGTTTTTAAAATGATAATGACATATTCAGTAGTATTTCATTTTCATTCTAATTAATATTCAATCCGAACAAACTCAACAGAGATTCCACATCGTCCTATCACACATCGAGCAGATTAATAGGCTACATGTTTTAATTATGAACATTTCCAGCTGTGGCCTTAACGCTCTTGCATGGATCTGAACTGCACTATGGAGGCTGAATCCGCGCTGGGTTGCCACACTGGAGACAGGAATTACATGTGCCACTACAGCCAAAGTTTTCTGTAATTGAAGTGATCAGAATTTGTCAAGACTCGCTTCAGCCGTAGGAAATCTCGGCGCATGCGTTCTTTTTGCATGGTTAAGCTGCAGCGATCTGTCACCGCTGATCTATGTCTGATGCAGTCCCAGATGCGCTCCAAAGCCTCCGTAACTCTTCTTGGTGCTGTCAGCTCCTGGATAGCAAGAATTATTGACTACGCTGTCCATATCTGACATGATGCTCTCAAGGGATTTTTTTTTTTTTACATTGATTCAGTTACTTGAACTCCGTGTATAAAGTTGAACATGTCTGCACCAAGTGGTCAGGGTGGTGAATTGGAATCTTTCAAAGTGACCGATGGCTTTCTGATTTTTCCGTCACGGTTTGTTTTACAAAAAAACGTTCAAATATGGAAAATATTTGGTTAACCCGACCCCTCCTTGGTATTTATTTGACAGCAGGATCCAGACCAGTGAGAACCCTTACCCTAGACTGTAAACCCTTAAGGTACAAACACCCTTTAACCAATGAGGTAACCTGTTGTGCACCAAAATAGTGACTGAAAGCTTTCTCACTTTTCACCACCCTGTTTTCTCTGTTGCCCTTTCTACATGTGTTTGTGTGTTCACATTTGCATTACGGTTTTAACTGTGTAGTGAAATGAGTATTTTTGCATAATGAAACATTTGACACACCTTGTGAGCTACTACCTCAGACTAAACATTAAATTACCATAAAGCACACATCAGATCCCAGAAAGTATTGATCATTCAGGTACTTTTTCAGTAAACTGTGATAGGTGCAATGACCTGATACAGCAAACATAACACACTCCAAATCCAAGCTTATGTCTTTGGAAAAAAACAAACAAACAAACATGCAAAACCACATAAAATGCTATAGACAGATGCAAATGAATGTTATGGATATTTGTAGTGCCTCAGCGGCTCATGCTGATTTAAATATATTTTTACAACCCAAACAAATAAATGTAGTCATAATAAACTCTATTAACTGAAATAAAAAAAGAGGGACAGTAAGACTGGTACTGTAATAATGTTTAATAAATTGTAAAAGTATGCCTACATGAGAAAATCAGGACACCAATATGCAATTTCTCCAAGTTTGACTGAGACTTAGTTGGCCTTCCCGCTGTACTAAACCAGGACACTGGATGACGTGCATTGAGCTAGACTCAGATTTCCATGTTTAGATTTAGAAATCTCCAACCAAATTTGGGCCACCAACCTACATTTGATAGTAACCTACTATGTTTATTGCCAAGGAAGTCAAACAGATTAAACAAAAACATTGGGATGCAGGATGATGTGGTGGATTTATCACAAAAGAAATACATTCTGTTATGTTGTGGTGAAACAAGCACTTTTTTACAGTGTGTGTTCTACAGGCATAAACCTCTCAGAATATGATACGTTAATGTTCTCTGGGTTACCATGACATGAGCAATATCCACATTGCTTAGCGGCCCTGGTGAAGTTGTCAAAACTCCAATCTTAAAAATTGTTAATAATCACTGGCAACGTTAATGCTACTTTTAACAATTACTTTAAAAATAAAATAATGGGAACACTTTTATATGTGAAGTGCTATGTTAAATTATACCATGGTGTAATTAATCAGTCTCAGTCTCTTGAGCAAATAATCAGTCATTCAATCTGATTTATTTTTATTTCCAAGAGAGAGATTACTATCACACCTTTATAAAAGATCAGAAGTTTATTTTTTTCTCTGTTCTTTTTTTTTTTTTTTCAGTCAGAGATAGGAACTTGTCTTCCTAAGACTGAGAAAGTCATCAAAAGCAAACCATTTAATCAACATTTAAATCTGTTAATATTCAACACAATTTTCATGATCACGGTTAGTAATAAACTGAGCTAACAACAAATACAAGGAAAAACAGACAACCTACTCCATCTGATAAGGACACCATTGTATATTCAACAAGTTAAAATGAAATAGTTATCTACACCTCATGAGTGTTTTGTTAAACCTTGCATGAAAATATCGTCCTTTAATCTGATACTGACTTATCCCTACCTAGGTAAAAGGGGAGAAGGGTTTGAAGTTCTAGCTAGGATCACTTAACAGCAGATAAACAAGATTTTTTTGCAGCAATATCATTGGCACAGCTGATTAGACTGTTTGTCATATGTGGAGGAAATATGAAATGACATGTGGAATTGGGACACACTCATGTTTGATGTGCTTGCAAAGGAGGTTTACCCCTTTAGTGACGATCCTCGACTAAACTTTAACGAGGAAGTAGACGTTTTCGCACAAAACCTTATAAAAGTTTCCAAGCAAATAACCCTTTGAGATACCTTAAACACGAAAATAATTGTATCCATCATGAATGGAATTTTGTCTATTAATACTATCAACAATGTTAATAAAAAAACTGAAACACAATCATTTGCTAAACAAAATATAACAATTGGTCAGATTTTCTTTTTGTCAGTTTTGCATTTTACTTTCTGGTTTTGTCAGTAAATGATCAGAGAGAGACAGAGAGAAAGAGAGTAATAAGCACTGTCAGACTGATCAAATAAAGTTTATGTAACAGATACACTGCGACTTAAACATTTTCAGTCTTATTTTATATTATGTTAGTGGAGAAACAAAGGGATTATTCCCTCACTTGACATACTTTGCAAACTAATGTAAGTTTTTGACCCACTTTTAGGGAGAGCAAAGGCAGCTGTTCGGAACAGGTCTGACACAAAAACACAGAGGCTGGAGTAGAGATTCATCAATTTATTATTATGACAGAGTGTGCGTTGATAGTGTCCATGCCATTACATTATACAGCGGGCATAAAGATGTCCCTTTACAGCTGTACTGTTGACAGCCTAAGTTATAAAGGCATTTATGTACAGCTCTTTATCATTGGTTTTATTCTGATAACTTCTGTGGCTCTCCGTTGATGTCTAACAATGACCTCTGCATGGCCCCATGGCTCTCTGGGTGAAAAGTAATATACAGATCTCTCAATGTCAGAGCTTTATTTCCAGCATCGTCTTAAGTGATGGGTCTACCTTTCTGTTTCAGTTTGCCCCATCCTTGTATGTCAAATTTCCAGCAGTGTTTCTGGTTGTTTCATTTCAAGTGTTCTACTGACTGGCTGCTGTGACCATCAGCTTATTTTTTATGTTATACAAAACATGAACATACTTTACAGAAGAGTAAAATTATTGATTAGCATATGAAGCAAGTCAAACGAAGAAGGAGCTTGTGAAAAAACAGAGTTAGGGACCATCCAGCCCTGTATTTAAACTGGGAAATATTCATGTGAAGCCCCCTCCATGAGGCGGAAATATGATCAATATTTAAATAACTTAAACATTTTGTAAACTCTTATTAAAAATGTAAACGTTTTAACATTTTGGTATGTGTAATGCCCTGTGATGTACTGCCAACCTGTCCAAGATGTACCTGCCTCTTGCCCAATGACTGCTGGAGACGATCATTGGGTGAGACTCCCAAGGGTCACCTATTCCATAATCTTCTGAAAAGGATTTTCCGGTTTCTTTCAACTAACAATACACCAAACATCAAGAATTCTTTTTCAGCCATGAGTCACATAAGTACTCTAGAGTTACTGTCAGCTAAAACAACAGGTGATTTATAAAATGTGCTCATTTTACAGTAACACTGGGAGTATAGCTGTTATTCGGCGGTAATTAGTCTGGCTATCGGCAGAGGTAGGGTCTGTAATCAGCTGCTTCTCAGAAATCAAAAGCAGCCTCTACCATGCCGTCTGTTGTTTCAAAAAGGTTACCTTAATGTGAGTATGAATAAAGGTTGGTTCTCATTTAGTTTCCAAAATATGTCTTTGTCTCCTTCACGAGCAACCATCACTGTAGTGGAGGGGGAGCGAGAAAACTCCGATCACCCTAGTACTTGCTGGCATCTCATTAAAAAGAATATGCTGTTGTTGAACAAAACCATGACCTTTCAAAACTTTGGTGTAACTTATTACCAGAATCAAAACCATGCCATTTGAAGATAGACTGTTTGACTTGTTGCTGCAGCAGAATCATGTCAAATAGGTTAGAGAAAGCTATTGATTCAACAATACAATGGACAGAAAGTGTTGGGTGTTAATGCTCTTTTTGATCGAACATTGAAAGCAAGGAGAGGACGATGGGGATAAAGAGACAGCTGTGGAAGCTCTCATAGTTGGACAAAAGATGATATAATTAGACACATATATCAGTCACAGCAGCAGTCACACTGCATGATTTTCCCAGAACATTTCTGATTCTGCTTTGAATTCACCCTCGGTTGTCTTTGGTTAGGAGAGCGGTTGGTTCGCATGTCACACTTAGCAGCCATAGAGCTCAGGTTTAAGCTCACGAGCAGATTTTTCCTTTTGATTCTTGCAATATGTCTGCAGAGTGTGAACTCAGCGTATTTCAATAGTCTGGAGTGGCGTCCGTTAGTAAGCTCTATGTTCAGCACCAAAACTAAACCAGTTTGTCTACTAAATGACACGTTTTCATTTTTCTAATTAATTGACATTTTCTTGCCTGATGGTATTGTCACAAAATGACAATGCTAGGATTTTATCAAGCTCAAAATGTAAAAGAGTTCTTTAAGGATTAGCTGCTAACCAATATATCATTGGCATTTGATATGTATTTCTAAAGATATTTGATGAAACTAAAACTTTTTATCTTGTTGAGATGCTATTGATTAAGTAAAGTGTTCTTTCAGGATGTAAAAGATCAAACAGCACTTGGGAAGGGAGTAACATCTATCACACTATTAAGTGTAAATCGTTGATCTGCGATGTCTGTAAACCTGTTTTGTATTCTGTCTTTATGGGGACCAAGTCTTATACTTGTCAATGGGTTGCTGTAGACAGTAATCATTTTATGGTCTATGGGATGTGCTTAAAGAAACTTCACATAAAGGTCCAAGCTGGTTATTAGCAACAAAATGTCTTGGGGGAAACCCATATCTTTAGTGCACCAATATCATGAGAAACCCATGAATGGTAGGTGTCCTTTAGACTGAGTTGAGTGCTTGACTTTTGACTTTGCTAAGTATCGTAATTTTCAGACTATTGAACGCACCTGAATATCAGCTGCACTGGCTACATTTTAAAAGAAAAAACATTTTGTACATATATAGACTGCACCTGTAGCTGTATATCTTCATGTTGTAACATGATATATTTACACCGAAAGACGGTAAACTGAAGATTTTTTAAATTTTTTTTATTTAAGACTCTGCCTGAAAATCGGCACCAACACGGCATCGAAACCACATGACAGCAAAATGTCTGGTTAGAAAATAAAACATACATTGGCTTACCAGAAATGTATTTGGTCACTATCTTCATCTTCCTCCTCCTGTTGCGCACTAAAGCCAATGAAGTCATCTTCTTCAGTGTCTTTATGTCCTCTGAAAGCTTTTGTTGTCTTTTTACACTGACTCAGTTCTTCCTGCTGCCTCCTCCAACTGTATAAAGGAGTGTCTTATAGTGCTGTCTACATGTCTTGTCCTTATTTTTGGTATTTTAGTACATTTTAGTAAAAATATTAATTTTCAACCAAAAGCCATCAGTGTGGCACCCTCTTCAGGTTAAAACTCTACTTCACTTGAATTTAAATCAGGCATTGCTGCTTGCTGTTTTGTTTTCGGCGCATAATATTTTCCCACATGTCTGTCTCACTTTTGCGCTTCCTGCTATAGTGCCCCCCGGAGGCCGTTAGCCAGTCAAAAGTCTATAAATTAGCCACATCAATGTATAGGCTGCAGGGTCCAAAGCATTTCAAAAAAGTTGCGGCTTATTGTCCAAGAATTACGGTAAATAGTAAGACCTGAAACATGGTCATATGTGGCTGTAGTCTGAATAAAACCTGGGAGCAAGAGGAATTGGAGAACAAATACAATGGTGACATGGTTAACCACTGAAAGAATTTGCGATTGGGAAGGAAAATATGCTGTGGAGGGAGGGAGAAAAATGACATATTAAGAGTAATGCAGCAATTGAGAAGAAATGAATTCCAAGAAGTGAAGAGGGAACACTAACAAACTAAACCAGGGAGTGGTGGAAAAAACTTAAAAGTAATGACAAGAGGGATAATACAGACTGGAGAAAAAACAGAAGGTGGAAAGGAAGTAACAACGGTCTCCCAGCCATGAGCACAGTCTGCTTTTATCTAGAAATAGAACCATGTAATTGATAAAGAACAGGTCTAATTGAGTCGTGATGGTCTGTCTCAGGGCAAAGGCAGGAAATTACATGACGTTTTCTCAAGAGTTGTTTCTTGTCCTGCGCCTCAGTTTAACACCAACTCTACCCTCCACTCACTGTATGCCTTAATTATGACATCTTCAGCATGAAACTAATGTTAGATCAGCGCTATAAATTCCCTCCCTGGGCTGTTGGCTCAAGGGAACAGGGCCATGATTTAGCCTTACATTTTCATTGCCTCCACTCATGTCCTGAATGAGTCTGCCAACCACCTGCATTCTGCATGCACCTGTCTTCAAACATCTCCACTCTCTCTCTTTTGTCTATCCCCAAATCACATCTATGTTTTTAATTTTCCTTACGGTTTTTCCCCAATGCTCTCCATCCATAATTTTCTTGCAAGGAGTCATTTATCAAACCCATCCCTATGCCCGTCTTACTTTTCTCTCTTCAAAAAAATCTCGAATTTCAGCACAACAAAACCAGGAGACCTTTAATTTGAGAAGATTTGGTCATCAATAGATTTTAACACAGAGAGTATAATTTAAACAATAAGGCATTGTGATGTAGTCATTTAAAGGCAGGACTTTAGGCCGATACCTCATCTCATCCAACTGTTCCTGGTGTTCTCTTCTTTGGTGCCTGGTTTTTGTTACTTTAGACTACAGAGAGATATAAGACTTTATTTGGAGTTGCAGCTGCTGTTCAGCATAGATGCACGTGTCCTAATATAATCTGGGATCAAACTTTGAGCAGCTCAGGATACAGTTTGGCTTACCTCCAATCTGAGAAACTTAACAAGAGCAGTGTATAGGGTCCAATTCCTTCAATCCATCAGTGTCTGTGAAAGTGGCATGAATTTGTATTTAGCCACCTTGAGTCACATTTTGATGTAAATACAACAAGGTATTTTTGTGCATGTGTTCACCTGGCCTGGACATCATTATTATGAAATATTAGTTATTTTTCATGTATGTACATTTGGAGGGCGCTTGTTGTAGAGTGGCTAGTTGTAGAGTGGCTTGTCCTACGCATCAAAAGGAGTAGGAGGTTCACACATCTGAGTAGGATGCATACCAGGTGCCTAAGTGGAAGATGAGGGCTGGACAAAAGTTTTTAAAACTTACATCATTGGTTTGCTAGACATCATATTTTATACCAGTTATACCAGTATGTCTTTACAAAAGAAACACATCGGAAATTATTTGAAGGTCTTTTATTAGTGGGGTAGTTGAAGTGTTGGCAACATCATCTGATAGAAATGATGGTGACAAGCTGCCAGAAAGAGGAAAATGAGGGAAAGCAAACATCTAATTGTCATTGACATACTGTGACAAAAACCTGTTGGGTTTCGGTAGTAGAGTATCTTTACAACCAAGGGTGATGATGGACATTTTATGTGAAAGTTGGCAAGAAGCTTGAGAGTTTTAGTTGGCTCTAGGGCAAAACACTCCTTCGCCAATTCATATCCCCATTTCATACCCACTTACTGCCTTTTCATCCCTTCATACTTTCATTTTTAATCCATCAAGAAACCAATGCATATCCATGTACTTAACAAGTAATGAGCAACAAGTAATTTATTGTCATTTCATCTATCCCAAGTGTTGTTTTATCTCCTGTAGATGTAGGAGGTGATTGGTGGAAACCTCTACTACTCTTATTACTACATAACATTTTTAATTAGGCATCGGGAAAGAAGGATGTTAGCTGCCTAGGCTGTCCAACTGGATTCAGACCAATTGCTATGGAGACAGTTATAAACAAAAAGAGCCAGGGGTCAGGTGGTAGAAATTCATCCCGTAACCGGTGCCGGTACAAATCCCTGCTCTGTCCATCTCGGTTGTTGTCCTAGGCCCTAGGACAACAACCGAGATGGACAGAGCCCTAGGACCTAGAGCAAGACATTTCACCCACCTTGCCTGCTGGTGGTGGTCAGAGGGCCCGGTGGCGCCTGTGTACGACAGCCTTGCTTCTGTCAGTGTGCCCCAGGGCAGCTGTGGCTGCAATGTAGCTCACCATCATCACCGTCTGAATGTGTGCGTGAATGGGTAAATGACTGAATGTAGTGTAAAGCCCTTTGTGGTCCTCTAACGAAATAACTGCTATACAAATACAAGCCAAAGACAGAACTTACTGCACACTGTGAGAACATTAAAGAAAATTGTTCTAAATTATTAGTTGTCAAAGAAGGTATGGCACATACCCAGGACATGTACAAACTGATAGATGCAACAGTTGCTTTGTGGGTTATCCATCTTCTATGCCAAAGATGTTGACTTTAATACAGTGAACACCATATTTACGCACTGCACTTAAAAAAAGCGTAATGTCCACGTCAATCTTAAAATGATAAAAAGAAGAACTTATTCTTCCTTTTTTTAAAGACTCAAGACAGTTCAAGTGCTTCCGAAAAGTCAGAAATTCCAACAAATATTTCAATAACCATGCAGATCCGTTAGTTGTAGTCTACAAATGTTGTGGAGCACTAGCCTTTTATCATAGTACTGAACCCCACTATC
This sequence comes from Valencia hispanica, assembly GCA_963556495.2. Lineage (NCBI taxonomy): Eukaryota > Metazoa > Chordata > Actinopteri > Cyprinodontiformes > Valenciidae > Valencia > Valencia hispanica. Next base: position 44,834,301 of record OY747700.1, on the reverse strand, counting down.
ATTTTAAAGATTTATAAAACGTTGATACATAAATATATTCCCCGGACTGCAGCTTTAAGTGGGCTGCAACTCCAAAACCTATTGTTTACACAAAAATATCTTTGAATTCTCTCTACAACTTCCAATATTGTATTTCTTAGACTTTTAAAGCTGCATTCTACAAAAATATGGTTCCTGACATTTCCTGCCAGCTTGAAATGAGCCAAAGGCAATGACTGCTGCATATACATGTTAAAACAGGGAACAGGGAAGAAGTTTTCAAATGTGTTATTGAAAATAGAAGCCGAATCAATACTCTGACATTTCTAAACATATGGATTCGCTGAGCAGCCTCCCTCCTCGTGTTCGAGGGGAAATGCTAATTGTGTTGTTACCACCCATTTAAGCTTCAGGATGCTCTTGAACTTGACAAGTTGGAAGCACGGTGTCCTGGAAAAGGATGACCCTTTGATTTCGTTATCATCCCAGACTCACTGCAGCTGTTTCTTGCCAGATCATTTGGTTTTTATCAAATGCATCTGTCTCACATACACTAAGAAGGCAACAGCTGTGGTGTGTCACGCTGCCCTATTCCTGCCTGATTGTCTTCACCTGTCTGTCTCATCATCCACACCTGATCCTACTCACCTCCTGCCTTTAAGACCCCTCACTTCCTTTCACTCCCGGCCGGATCATCCTAGTCCTCCTTCCTCCTAGTCCTCTATTGTCTTCATCCCCATGGTGTGTCGTCTTCCTGCCTCTTCGTTCCAGCCCGATGTCCAGTGTCTCCGTTCACCACCATCATCACGATCTCCTCACTTTAATAAAACATCCTGCACCTTCCTTCAGCGAGTGCGTTTGGGTCCATTCTCCACACACCCACGTGACAGAATGATCCGGCCCTAAACATGGACCCAGCACATCGCCGCCCTGCGCCAGGACGTCTGGGCTAACCTGGCCAGACTCGCTGCCTCTCCTCACCTCCCTGTGCGGGTCTCCGGAGCCGGGGAGATCCTCGGAGTGCTCCCTCACTTCCAGAGTGTCTTCTCGGCCCGGGAGCTCGCCGATCTGCGGCGCGAGGCAGAGAGGATTCGCCAGGAGGCGTTGGACCAGACGATCGGTCCGCCCTCTCCGCCTCCACCATCTTGCCGTAGGCAACGGACCCGCCGAACCGGCGTTTCAGCGAGCGAGGAGCAGGGCGGCGCGGCCACACGGACCACCAACGTCGGCTCCATCTCCGCGTGGCACCCACCGCCGGTTCTCTCCCCCGCCGTCTTTGTCCCTCCTCCATCTGGCTCTTCGGGGGCTCCTCACATCAGGGAGGAGGACCTCTTCGAGTTTTTCTATGGGGACAAGACGGCCTACCTCTGCTCCAGGGGAGCGCCTCGCCGCAGACAGCGACGCCGCCGAGGTGGGGCCGCTCCCGGGGAAGTTCCGGCTCCGGTCCGTGAGCCCGTTCCGGCTCCGGTCCGTGAGCCCGTTCCAGATCCCGTTCCAGCTCCAGATCCCGTTCCAGCTCCAGATCATGAGCCCATTCCAGTCCATGAGCCCGTTCCAGTCCATGAGCCCGTTCCAGTCCATGAGCCCGTTCCAGTCCATGAGCCCGTTTCAGTCCATGAGCCCGTTCCAGTCCATGAGCCCGTTCCAGTCCATGAGCCAGTCCCAGTCCATGAGCCCGTTCCAGTCCATGAGCCAGTCCCTGTCCATGAGCCAGTCCCAGTCCATGAGCCAGTCCCAGTCCCAGTCCATGAGCCAGTCCCAGTCCCAGTCCATGAGCCCGTTCCAGCTCCAGAGCCAGTCTCGGCTTCCAACATTCCTGCGGTCTTCCTGGCCACCACTTTGGCTGCTCTCCAGCAAGCGACATTTCCCCATGCGTCGCTGGAGCTCCCGGGGAGGGTCAGGGAGGACCCGTCCCCGTCGCTGAAGCTCCCTGGGAGGGTCAGGGAGGACCCGTCCCCGTCGCTGAAGCTCCCACGGAGGGTCAGGGAGGACCCGCCCCGTCACTGGAGCCTCCAGAACCTTCGTCTGAGGAGGCGTCCGAGCCTCCAGAACCTCCGTCTGAGGAGGCGTCCGAGCCTCCAGAACCTCCGTCTGAGGAGGCGTCCGAGCCTCCAGAACCTTCGTCTGAGGAGGCGTCCGAGCCTCCAGACTCTCCGTCTGAGGAGCCGTCCGAGCCTCCAGACTCTCCGTCTGAGGAGGCGTCCGAGCCTCTCCAGACTCTCTTTGTCTCGGCCGACCTTTACCGGCCAGGCATCTTTGGCACTACCTGACCCTCAGAAGAGGACCTAAGGGCCGTCCGCCCGACCTCCGTCCAGCCAGAGGACGCCGCCGGGGCCGTCCGCCCGACCTCCGTCCAGCCAGAGGACGCCGCCGGGGCCGTCCGCCCAACCTCCGTCCAGCCAGAGGACGCCGCCGAGGCCGTCCGCCCGACCTCCAGGTCCTCAGGGGCCGCCGCCGGGGCCGTCCGCCAGACTTCCAGGGGCGTACCCAAAGAGACTCGGGGCCCTCCTTCCGTGGGCCCCCTCCACCCACCCTGGCAAGGGTGCTTGTTTTTTTTTCTCTTCCCTTTCTTTTTCACTCTTTCCACGGTGTCTGGAATCCACCTTTAAAGGGGGGGGTCCTGTCACGCTGCCCTATTCCTGCCTGATTGTCTTCACCTGTCTGTCTCATCATCCACACCTGATCCTACTCACCTCCTGCCTTTAAGACCCCTCACTTCCTTTCACTCCCGGCCGGATCATCCTAGTCCTCCTTCCTCCTAGTCCTCTATTGTCTTCATCCCCATGGTGTGTCGTCTTCCTGCCTCTTCGTTCCAGCCCGATGTCCAGTGCCTCCGTTCACCACCATCATCACGATCTCCTCACTTTAATAAAACATCCTGCACCTTCCTTCAGCGAGTGCGTTTGGGTCCATTCTCCACACACCCACGTGACATGGTGTTTCACTTAAAGAGGCTACGTTATGTTAACAGGCAAATACCTGCACTGTTCAAATAAACTGTTTATACAATGAGAGTCAGCTTTTCGTGGCTCTATGATGAGAGGTGTCGGCTTCGGTTTGCTAAACAGGTGTCAGGACCCTTCAGATAACCATCATCCTCCTTCTCGCTCCCGCTGCCGTTTCCGTCAGGCCAATCAGCATCGCAGCGTCCTCCCTCCGCTTCTCTCGTTTCCTCTTTTTATCTCGCCATCTGTCTGCAGAGCCATCAGCTGAAACGGATGCTGATGCTAAACAGATGAGGTGTAGTGAGAAACGGGAACATTAACTATGCTGCGATTTAGGTCAGTCTTTTTCACTGGATAGTTTGGTCTTTCTTTTTTCTTCCGCCACTCTTTGAATTCCCCGGCCTTTCATGTTTTTGTGTGAACGGAGACGCATTGTGGCTGAGTTAAGTTGAATGTCAGACTTTTCAAGAGGTTTTGTTCTTCGCTGGGTGTATTATCACCATTTGCTCTGCTCTTACTCGGTCATCGGTGACGTAGGTTGTGTGCTGTCCTTTTCATTTAAGAGCAATGATTAGCATTTAACTGCAGTCGAGCGTTTGTCTACCTCCCATCAGGATGGAAACTAAAGGGCGAAAGGGAAGGCGGCAGAAGGAGGGGAAAGTTATTTTTATAGCCCACCCGCTGATGACCCACCCTCTGTTCTTATGCGCCACATGCACAAACATTTTGGTGAAGGCTGCTGTGTGTATAAGCACAGTTTTTACATACGTGTGTGTGCGTGCTGTGTTTTTTTATGAAAGATTGATGTCGGCCTAAGTACCTGCCAAGCTGCATCAGGCGCAGCACACGCTGAGTGAGAGAGAGGAGGGAGAGAAGGGAGGAGGAGTGGGAGAAGGAGCAGATGCCACAGATAGAGATGCCTATCAATAATGCAACCCCCAGTGAGCTCACAATTGGAGGAGGGCAGGAACAAATGAGACGGAGAGAGGGAACATTGATGAAGGAATTAAGAGTTGTTTTGGAATTTTAAGGTGACGATGTGGGCTTTGGGAAAGACAAAATATGTAATTGTAGGAAAAGTGAAGAAAGGGATGCAGGAATGAATAGCGAATTAATTTTGCACCTTTGACTATTCAAAAAGCTGCAGAATTATAAAAAAAATAAAGAACAAAATCCCATTAAAGAAAAAGTAAAGATTCTACATGGTAACCTGTATAATATTAATATAAATAATTATAGTAATTTCCCCCATGTCTTCTACTGGCTTAATTAACTCTTTTATGATTACTGTTGAAATACAGAGTCATCCACTGTAATTGACATCTGTGGAGAAGATCTGTAAAAAGCTTCAGAGTAAATGGCAGTCATAAAGACTTGGTGACCTCAAGATGACATTCTTTGCTGCGTTTCTCTAACTGAGAGCGTTGAAGACATTTTCTTTTTACCCCTGTTACTACCTTCCTCCTCCTGTTCTAGGTGGGTTTTAAACGTCTTAATTATTGCTCTAACTATAGATTTGGGGAAGGGGCTATTTTTGCAAAGGGATTTTTCTTGACTAAAAAACAAGACAGAGCTGACCTGATTGGATTATATGTTCTTGTATGTCGCGTTGTTTAGTGGATAAGGGTGATTGGCCTCTTACATGTTATAGAACACTGCAAGAAGTATTGTTATTCTTTGAACTTTTCCCACATTTTTTCACATTAAAACCACAAACCGCATCATGAGAGAGTAAAGCAGACAAGTCTGGGAAATTGTTCTCGAGAACCTTAAACCAGAATTAAGTTTTAAAAACATGTGAAACATAAAAAAACCCACTTTGTTGTGGAAAACTTGAATTCCATTCTCCTCTAAATACACTATCCTAGGGGATCATTTTTTGTTTCTTTTACAGCAGAGACAGGGAAGCTAGTGGAAAGTTGATGGGAAAACGGATGAGTTTAACACAGGGCATTTCTTTAAGTTCAAAAATACTTTTTTCATTCCAGATACAAATTGTTGTTGTAACTCATTATTCAAGGCTCTTCAAAGAGTTGTAGATGCTGATGGCTGAGTGCAGGAAGGATCTCCTATAAGGCTAGGCAATTTTATTCGTATAGCACATTTTCAACAAGGTAATTCAAGGTGCTTTACATGATTAAAGGATAAACTAAAAATAGCAATAAAACACAGACAAAGCATATAAAATAAAAACAGCAATAAAGCAAGAGGCACACACAAAAAACATGACACATGTAAACCCTACTCAAAGGCAGCTCTAAACAGATGAGTTTTTAGCCGTGATTTAAAAAAACTCAGTGTTTCAGCAGCTTTGCAGTTTTCTGGAAGTTTCCTCCAGATTAGAGGAGCCTAGCAACTGAAAGCTGCTTCTCCATGCTTGGTTCTGATTCTTGGGATGTTGAGTAGACTGGAATTAGAGAACTTGAGTGGTCTAGGGGTGTTGTTGTAGTGACAGATCTTCAACATACTTTGGTGCTAAGCCATTCAATGATTTATAAACTAGTAAAGGTATTTTGAAGTCTATTCTCTGGGCTACAGGGAGCCAGTGTAAGGACTTTAGAACTGGGGTGATGTGCTCTACTTTATTGGTTCTAGTGAGGACACAAGCTGCAGTGTTCTGGATCAGCTGTAGCTGTCTAATTGACTTTTTAGGCAGACCTGTGAGGACGCTGCTGCAATAATAATCCGACTAAAGATAAACGCATGGATGAGTTTTTCGAGGTCCTGTTGCGACATCAGTTCTTTAATCCTAGAAATGTTCTTCAGGTGATTGAAGGCTGACCTTGTTGTTACCTTTATGTGACCCTGGAGGTTCAGGTCTGAGTCCATTACTGCACCTAGATTTCGGGCCTGATCAGTAGTTTCTAGCTGTAGCTGTCTGCATTACAGCAAGTCTGAAGAAGCCTCCGACTGAAGACATTCCATTGTTGTATCACAGTGTCATGAAGAGGATGTTCATAATCATACACTTTGTGTTGATCTATCATGTAGAATCTCAGTAACACACACTAAAGTCTGAAAGTCACGGGGTGTTTGTACTTATTTTTGGCACTTATAAGAAAAATGTCAGCCATGGATTCCCTAATTTAATGTCATTGGGCACTGAAATAAGCTAAAAAAAGTATATATTGTTTTAAAATAGGGATGCCAATAAATGTACCAACAGATGTCTTGTTAAAACAATTATTTCTTTATCAGGGTTTTTTTCTTTTGACACAAATGAATGTACTTGAAGTGAAGGTTGGATTTTAAAAGAAAATCGGTGAAGTATTATGCTACTGCATAAGAAATATAATTTCTTTTAAAGGCTTGATTTGCAGTGACATTACCAGAAGTGCTTGGGCCGAGCTAAATGCTCCTTATTTGACAAATGGCTTGCTTCTCATAGGAATCCTAGGAATTGGTGGTAGGGTGCCAAAGGGAGCAATAAACATTTCTTCTGCAGCCCCGAGACTCTGACCTGGAGAGACTTTCACACCTCAGTGGTTTTAATTTGTCTAATCTAACCTGTGGAAATGCTAGACTCAAGGGTGAAAAAACTGGTGTACAATTTACATTTCTACTTTTGCCTTACATTGGTTTGAGCAATATGCAAATATGGAAATTAGCACAGCTTCACCATTCTGCTACTTGATTGCTCCCAGCCTTTAATTACCAATGGAAAAGGCTGCCTACTCGCACTCCCTTGTTTTCCCTCTTTGAAGGAGGCTGGTGGCCATTTAAAAGTGCAGAGATTTGTTTTTTCACTTTGTGAGGTAACTGGGTATCAAGAGGGTCCCAATAATCCTAAAAGTTCAGACAAAAGACACTCCATACCGAAAGAGTCCAGAATTACAGTACTATGAGAAAAAATAATTTCTCCATTACTGAGTTCTTGTGTTTTGTTGCTCTTTAGTCACACTTAAAGATCAGATCAAACGCATTTAATTATCTGGCAACAACAATGTGTACAAAATACAGTTTTCAAATGATAAGTTCTTTTAATGAGGGGAAAAGCTGTTCGCACTAACTTGACCCTGCGCTAAAAAATGTATTTCCACTTGAGCATAATTATTGGTGTATCATCTTGGCAGAAACAACTACATAAAGCTTTGACAAGCACGGGTAAATCATCTTTTATCTCTCACTCACTGCAGAATAGTTTTAATTTAGCCACACTAGAGGGTTCTCAAGCACCCTTTTTAAGGCCTGGCCACATTGTTTCAGTCAGATTTAACTCCAGACTTTGACTAGGCCATTCCAAAACCTTTATGGTTTATTTTATTTGAGCATTATTTTGTTGATGTTTTTTTATTCCATTCATAGATGGACTTGTAGATGCGATTCTGATCATTGTCTTTTATAACTCAATACACTTGAGCTTAAAGTCATGTCCAGGTAGTGATCAGGTGAACACGAGACATGGCTTTAAAAGGATGATCCACCCACCTGTTTTCTGCTCAGACAGTTCATGTCCTAAGCTCAGGTCATCTCAAGTCGTCAGCCTTCTCACTCGTCAGGTGCCGTAAGGGCTGTCTTTGTTTTCCTTTTGACTTCCCAGTTACTACTCCAGTCACTCTGTAACACAGATTCCTTTTCAAATCAGCTGTTAGTGCTTTCAGTTTTTACTAGAGCAAACTGCAAGGTTCTTCCTACGCACTGCTTGTTCATGACCACTTTTGGGTCTAACCAGCACGCAACACAAGCATATCTGTCCCGGTAATCCGTGCCACGTTACTAACAGGCAGGAAGTCACTGGACAGTCTCCTTCAGAATTTTCAGGCAGAGAGCAGAATTTGCTGTTCCACCTTTCTGTGTGTGACAGGACATGCACCATCCAGAAAGTTCCACTTTTGTCTAGTCAGTTCACAGAATATTTTCTCAGACGTCCTGGTGATAATCAGAAGATTTGAGCCGGACGAGCCAGTGTGAGTGGCCATTTGAGGTTTGAGAAGACAGAGCAAACACAACAAGCACAGCAGCATTGGTCCAGGAGTATTTTCCATGTTAAAGAAAACGTAATGTGCTCCTCTAGTGGCTTTATCTAGGAGAGAAACAGCTAAACATGAAAGATCTGACCCATCTGTAAAATCAGTGGGATAAAAACTGAGTTAGTCAAACCAAAAAAAACTCCTTTAATTGCTTGTTATAGGATCGAGAAAGGGTTAGAATAAAATAAAGAATTTAATTGTTTCACATTTGCGAAATTCAGGCGTGACAGCAGCAAAGTCACAGATTAACACAAAGGTAAAAATATATTTTTTTAAACGTAATTAAAAATATTAAACTAAACAGTAAGGGGAAAGTTACAACACAAAAATACTGTGCGGTTATTAAAAATGGCGTTCCCTGATTTAGGAAATGCACAACTGAGCAGGATAATTAAAAAATATTTACAAAATGTGCATGTGTATTTGCATGAAAATCCAACACGCTGTTCACAAGAAGTGAAAAATAAAACTGCAAACATCAGAGATGTGCAATAACAGCAGAAATATTTGACAGTAGAAAAATTGTGCTAATAAGCGCAGGGATGTAAACGTTATTGAGTTTGTTGGGAGCGGAGCAGTGATGGTTATACAGGCTTACAGCTGTTGGGAGTAAGAATCTGTGGTAACTCTCATACGTGCACCTAGGATGCAGCAGTCTGTCGCTGAAGGAGCTCTCCAGTTCAGCAACAGCTTCATGCATGGGGTGTGAGACTCTGTCCATCAGTGATGTTATTTTAGCCAGCGTCCTTCTCTGTCCCACCACCTGCACTGGGTCAAGGGGGCATCCTAGCACAGAGCTAGCAGTCCTGATGGTCTTATCTAACCGTTTCCTCTCAACTGTAGATAAGCTGCTACACCAACATATTACCCACCATAGAAGATGGTGGATGCCACCATAGTGAAAAAAAAAAATTTCAGGAGTGCCACATGGACTCCAAAAGATCTGTCTCCTCAGAAGTAGGAGTCTGCTCTGACCCTCTCTGAAGAGACCATCAGTGTTGTTGCTCCAGTCCAATTTGTTGTTTAGGTGAACACCAAGGTACTTATAAGAGTCCACTATCTCAATGTTCCCTTCCTGGATGTTCACCAGTGTTAGTGTGGTGGGTCTGAACCTGCGGATATCCACAACCAACTCCTTGGTTTTCCCCGCGTTGATCAGGAGGCGGTTCTGCTGGCACCGGTCCACAAAGTCCAGAGTTCACTATCTGTACTCGGAGTCGTCCTCACCTGTGATGAGGCCGACTATAGCAGAGTCATCTTTTGAACTTTTGTAGATGGAAGCGTGAGGAGTTGATGGAGATGTCTGCAGTGTAGAGGGTGAAGAGTGCGGTCTTCACCCTCTACACAGCTTGTCCCTCAGAAATCCCAGATGGATGGTGTTGAAAACACTGTAGAAATCAAAGAAAATGATCCTTACAGTGCTTCCAGGCTTCTCCAGGTGAGTCAGAGCTCGGTGGAGGAGGTAGATGATGGCGTCATCCACCCCGATGCCAGGCTGGTAGGAAGACTGCAGTGGATCCAATGAAGACCTCAAAAGTGGGCAAAGATGGTTGGTCCTTCGGATGTGTGGTCTTTGGCAGCAGTACCACACTCTAAAAACAGTTACGCTTATAATCTAAAGAAAGTGAACATACGGTTATTGGCAGCAGTAGCTCAGCCGATGCCCCCGCCCTCCTGCCCCTCCCCAAAGGTGTCACAGCTAAACAGAATACAAGGCCAGATGTAACTTCTAAGAGAAAAACAGACAGAGGACATAATGTTAATGGTTGCAATAACAGCAGGCAATGCATAATTGGAGAGTAGAAGGAAAAATTAGCAGAGAGAAGATAAAAGAGGAGATGAAATTGGAGAATATGTCTCCTTAATTTTCTTCAGAACTCTAGCTGCCGTGTCTTGGATAAGCTAAGAACTTTTTGGCACTCCTTGTAAAGAATTAGCCCAGCCTTGAAAGAACAAACACATGGACACATTTTTCTTCATCACTCGGGACAGGAGATTTCTTATTCTGGAAATGATGACACCAAGGTTCTTTACTTTTTTACTGGAGGCCAGTTTAATGCCATCAAGTACAAGCGACTGAGTAAGCAGCTTGTTTTTAGAGGCTTCTGTCATGTTTGAATTTAAAATTAAAAGTCATCCGGATTTTTATCTTCCAATTCATGCCTGTAATCTGCCTAACTGATTGGATTCATCATCATTTGTGCATAAATATAGTCTAATGTTATCAGTATAGCAGGGTACATTTATTCCATGCTGTCTGATAATTTCTTCCATTAGAATTACAGATATAATAGAGAGATTTGGTCCACTCTTTAGCAGTGAATGATACGTGGAAGCTAAGAGATGACATGGAATGACATCATGTTTCCATTGTTATTGGTATTGTGTGTTGTATTATTAAAATATAACTGCACGACAAGATTCTTTAAAAATAAAATTCCAAGAGAAGTTAGTTTTTTTTTTATTAGAGAACCCTTTTTTGGTCAAATACAAATATTTTGTAGTCCAGTCTAATCATTGTAGGTCCAATGTCAGGGTCTTGTACATTTTTCCCCCCTTTTGGGTGACACTTTGACTTGTCATTGCAGGAAAATCATAGATGAAACTAACAACACCTAATAATGAGACTGTTTAACTATAATTCTGCCAAAGCCAGAACCTCATAGGACTTTCTGGAAACCTAAAAGAAAATAGTTTCATCTCCTACAGCAAGCCATAAAGGGCTGCAGTAAAACGAGGCCTGCAGGCCACTTTTTTCTCACTGCTAAAACTTATTAAGGCAGGGCTGAGATAAGATTATTTGTTCCATCTTATCTTTATGTGGCAACTTAGAATGTGGGACATTATTGACCAAGTGATTGATTTACTCCCTGCATGGCGTGTATTCGAAACACTTTTCTATCAGTCTGTGGTACACACCGCTACTTCAGCTTTTATATATTCAACTTGGGAAACCATGAATTAGCTCAATAAAACTGAAGCAGAGGTATTCAGCTTTATGCTGAGAGTAGCTTATTCCCGCACTCCATCAATGACTGATTTTACTGGTTAGCGGTGAGTGGAAACTAAGGAATGACCTGGAATGACATCATGTTTCCACTTTGAAACCTGAATCACACAAGTCAAAAAGGGCCAGGGAAACTGTTTGTGTATGTGTGTGTGGGTGTGTGTGTGTGTGTGTGTCTATACGCCTGCATGCGTCTGTGTGTGTGTGTTTGTTTAAAAGAAGCAGAAAGAGAAGACAGTCGACATAGTGCTCTGCCCATTAGTTGTAAACAACTGTATTGCCTCCTGAGAGTTCCTGTCTTGTTAATGTGAGAGGAGGAGAGTTCTTCATCATGATTTAATGAACTGCGTGTGCTTTGTTTTTCGGTTTAACATTGTTCCCATCTGAGTGAGTTATTATGTCAGTATGTCTGCAGGGTCAGCATGTAGTGCTGGAAGGACCTTACCTTTTAGTTCGCTTAAGTGATGCTTCGGAGTCTTTGAGTTGCCTATTCAGCTGCCTAAAGAGCTGAAGAACACACGATCTGAAGAACACACTAGGGGCAAAACACCTGGTGGCCCTCACTCTTTTGATCAGACTACAGAATACGTACCGTAGTAATGTATTTTGTCAGAACAATGCCTTACCTAATGACCAACCATCAGGGATGAAATACTGTTTAAAACAAACTCCTAGGCTAACAGAAAAAAGGCTGTTGTCTAGGGACTCAACCAAGCATGTTGAATTGACTGAATGTTTTCAACATAATCCATTTTAAATGGTCTTCATCTCATATTATCTTTTAACTTTAATTGTAATAAATTTGAAGTCATTTTTGTTAGTCTAAATCCACCTAGCAACTAGTAAATCTATACTGTACAAGCAACAATCTTGACTCTTTTGTTCACAATGTAAGCATCTCTCCCAAACTCTGTGGTTGAGTGAGAGCATGGTGTCATGTTTCGTGGTGCAGAGCCGAAATGCAAGCAGTCGCTGATGAGAGGCATATTAAGGATTTTAATCAAACTTAACTCAAATCAGGAAGAGGCTATGAACACTGGGAATGAAAACAGAGAATCTGGTGCTGTATGAGGAGTGAAAGAAGAATAACTTTTTATAAGAAACAGATCAGGTGGAACACATGGGGGATGATTAGACAGCGCAGGTGAATGGGATGACTGCATTATTGGAGAACCGTATAATAAAGTGCAATACAAATATTCAGAATGAGGAGCACAAGAATAAACTATGAACATAGACTACAAGGAAGGAACTAAAATAGAAACTATAAAGCTTAAGTGAACTATAGCAATCCAAAAGAAAAACAAAAAACAAACTCAGAACTGTGATACTTGGTGCACACTGCTTCTGTGCGTGGAGTTACTGTTCAGCACCTGCTGACCCGGTTCCCCAGTTAAAACGCTCACATGCAAAGAACCAAGGTAAATGAAGGATGCAGGAAAATTCCAAATGCATCTTTTTGAATGATAAAGTTTTTTTAATATCCTGTTTAAGGTGTAATAGTCGACATTCCTTCACGTTTTTATCATCATTTGCTCTGTGAAAAAATACCGTTCTGGAGGTTGTCCGCATCGATAATGCAAAGCTTCATGGGTTTTAGAAATAAATGTAGGGATAGGTATACAGGTGTGTGCTGTATAGGAATAATCAACACAATGTGGTCTTACTAAAAAATGCATTTTACAGTTACTTTGAGGAGAGATTAATGCTTAAAGGGGCTGACAATATAACTATTGATTGAAATGAAAAACGTCTATGCAAGTCAGTGGATTGGGAATGTCAGGTCTGATTTTTACACCATTAGAAATGTATATGGTATATCTTTCTAAGTTACCTTATTTATCAACAACACATACCCAAACATGGCCCCCTTTATCATAAAGGACATTTTTACTGAAGTCAGTCTTGTGTATATTTGGTTAAATTAGAGTGTCCCCTCTCTGAGGTCTGTTAACTCTGACCTTTGCTTGTCACAATTGCTCCAAGCGCTGGAAACATTATGAGTAAGTCAGACTACATGAATCAACAACAAATAAGGCTAAGGCTACAGTTTGAGGCTGGTGCTGTTTGCTGATGCTCTTCGGAAGGTGTCATCGCAACATATTTCTCACATTGTGAATTGGGTTATTCAGGAGTGTAGGAGTTTTTCTTTTTTTTTTTTTTTTCTCTTTCAGTGTTGGTTGCGGCCGATATGAGCACTGACAATGGAGAGGTGGCTGGGTCAAAGATATCAAGCCAAATAAAGGCATGGACAAGTACGAGCCTGACAGTGATGGAGTCGGGGGAAAGCTTCAGCAAGCCTTTTAGGATGCTTTGAGTTAACTCGCTCAGAGTTTTAAATGAAGTACATAAAATGACTAAGAGTTTAATCTCCACTGAATGACACTGGAGAGACTCATTTATCATGGCTGCTTGAGCTTGCAATGCCTTTTAAGCTGCTTTGTAGCATAATTCATCACCGTAAAGTGCTGTAAGATAAATAATATGCCTTATGAAATACTTAATTTTCCCTTACAGTCCGCCTTCTTTAAAGAAACATTTTACGCATGGTACATGCTGTTTTCTGGCAGCTCTCTGTGCTCCGTCTGAACTGTCTCCTTCAACAACCTCTGCCTCTGCTGAAACAACCCAGCCGCCGTGACTTTCTCTCTTGTTTCCACCTCCTTTCACCTCGCCATATGTTCCTGTTTATGCTCTCCCTTATTAGCTTCCGTCTTTTACTCTGTCTCTGTCCTGCATGTTATTTGCTCACCCTGAGCTGAAATTGAACAGGGCTCTGAACAAAAGCCTAAACTGACCATCTCAAACATTACACGACAGGGCATGATAGATACCTTGGGAAGGACATTTCCGATTGAGAAAAACGACCCATTAGAGTTTTTCCCTGTTTTTTTGTGTGTTACTTTTTGGTGTTAAAAGCTTACCTTTGTGTTTGTTCACTAAACCAGTAGAAACCAATAATTGATTTCAGGCTTCAGAAAGTATCTCTTTTGTCGTCTGATGTTGCTTATACAATGGACCCTTTAGACTTTTTATCAGAGACTTGTTGTGTATCTTTAGTTGATATTAATCTCCATCCATTCCCCTTTCTCCTCAGCTCCTGGGGGACTCCCTCATTACGTTGTCCCATTTATTTTCTTCATCTGACCGTCCTTCCCTCCCTTAGGTGCCATTTTGTATGTAATGCTCACAGGCACAACCATCTACCATGGAAATATTTCCATTATTGAAGGGCGCTCTTTCCTTTTTTTCCTTTCTTTCGAACTACAGAGCAAAGAACTGTTAACCAACGATTGAGAGATTACAATGTAATGGAGATATCTTCATCCATTAACATACACTGTAGCTTTGGTATCACGTTTCTCTCATTAAATTCAGTTTTTCTTGTAACATGATCCAAAAGACAAGGCAGTTTAAGAGCATGTGTGTGCCGTGTGTTTGTGGGCATCTTTCCGCACTCATGCATTCTGGTTTTCTGTATATCCCATGTGGGCTTCCTTATTTCCCTTGCAAATAAGCGAAACAGAAGGAAGCAGTTACTGATTGATGACCGCTGAGTGTTTCTGTCTCCGCTCGTGATCCTTGTTTCACCATCTCTCATCAAATAGCCAGCTTCCTCATACTGACTTGTACTTTTTTGTTTGGTCCGTTGTTTAAAAAAAATTTCAATTTCACATTGGTGTATATTCACACTTTCCCTTATTCTCCTGTAGTATTTAATATTAGTATAATTTCTGTCGTTGGACAAATTTTTGCTTAAGGCCTCTTTTACACTGCTGATCCTGACCGATGCTTGCCTCAAAAAGTAACGCTTAACTAGAATTCAAGCCCTTAAGACTAACACAACTGACCTTGAATCAACCATTTCCCCAGAATAATGTGACTGTTAAAAGCTCTGCTTAATTGGACAGCAGATCTAAGATCATGATGGCAAATGCAGCGCCTTTAAACAGTCTAAGACACCTGTTAACCAAGGTTTTGTGATGTAAAAAAACAGGACCATAAGAATTCATTTAATAAAAGTATCACTGAGATACAATGACACCTGGTCATGATGGTGGCATACATAGAATCCAAGACAGTTTCGAGTAAAAAAACATAATCAGAAAAAAAAAAAATTATTTTAAAGTGAAAAGACAGAAACAAAGCAATTACTAAAGTTCCTTCAAAAGAAAAACGCATATATTAAACATTTAAATTAGGGGTGCACCGATCCGATATTAGGATCTGATATCGGCCGTGATACTGACAAAATAGCTGGATCGGGGTTCGGAAAAATTAACAGATCCACTGGCTGATCCAGGTTTTTTTCGTGGGTTTTTTTTCCGCAGCAGAACGTATTTCATGCGTCAGCTTCACGTGTGTCGCATGCTAGAAGCAACATGGAGCGAGCCAGAGGATCGGCTGTGTGGAGATATTTCACGCTTGCCACTCCAGCTAGTTCGTCGGCTGTTTGCGATGTCTGCAAAGTAAATGTTTCGAGGGGAGGTGTTATTACTGCAAAGTACAACGCTACCACTTTAATCAAGCACATCCAGAAACACTATGCTAAGGAGCAAGCTGAATTCCTGCACCTCAGGAAAACAAAAGGTGGGGGGTCAAAAAGAAAAAAAGAAGTCTTAGTTGTGTTTAGTTAGTAAAGTCTGGTACCTTTAGTCTCTTTAAGTAAGGTATAAGGTGGAGGGTATACAGTTTATTATTAATTCAACAATAGTATCGGATCGGTATCGGGTATCGACAGATACACAAAGCCCAGGCATCAGTATCGGTATCGGGACTGAAAAAGTGGGATCGGTGCACCCCTATTTAAATAACCTACAAAGATTGCTCAGCAAGGTAAAGCGTATCCTTGCTGACCAGAAGCATTCACTGGTCACTGCTTTTACTACCCTCAGGTAGAAGGTATACATTTTTTTAAAGGGCTGGATATCAGCTCTTTCAACAAAATAGAACAAAACAGTCTTTTGTACCAAAATCAGTTAATTTTTTAAACACGTTGAAGCAATAGGCATTTTCAGATCTGTCTGTGTGTTTGTCTGTTCCTCTGGTAAAGCCATTCAAGTTGAGGCTGGGGGGTGAATCTCTCTTTAGCTTTCTAACTAACACCTGGAGGTTTTTGGTCAAAACCGGTTAGTATATGTTCATGAATTTCTTCAACTTTGACACAGTTCTCACTGAAGAAAATGGTAAATGGCCTATACTTGTAAAGTGCTTTCTCCTTCACCCGTTCACACAGACATTAAAATAAAGAAAAGTCACCCCAAGAATGATACTGCCACCACTATGCTTCACTCTGGTTGTGGTGTTCTTCTTCGGTGATGGGTCAAACTTACCTTTGGAAGTTTAGCTTCAGTCTAACACATAGATTTATGAGATTTTAGTCATCCCAAGAGGATTTCTTCAAAAGTAAAACCTTCTTTCGTTCTACCTTATTCCTTAGCTCAGACATACTGGAGACTGTAGGAGACAGCTTTCATATACAACACAGTCAATGGTAACTAGAAACTCTATCATGTCCTTTAGTGTTGCTGTCAGCCTATTGGAATCCACCGTGACCTTTCTTTTTATCAATTATGGAGAAACATCCAATTTTGTAATGTCACTGTTGGTATTTTTTATCTAGCTATTGTTAACAGTTTCTTTTGAGCCACAGTCTACAATTGGTGTTGTGGATTTTTTTTTTTGTACTCTTCTTCAGACAAAAATCTTTGGCCAATGAGATCATTTGGATCCGCAAACTGTAGCTTTAGCTAAACAATACAAAAGAGCAAATTTCTGGAAGGTCCTACTTGAGCAGCTGAACTTTATTATGGCTAATGAGATTCACTTTAAGTGATGGCATTTCTGTATCCGAGAAGACAGAAGGCTGGAATTTAAATGAAAGACGGTTCGACAAAATATTTATCGTGGTACTCTTGTTGTTTCAACTTTTATGTTTTTATTTTCTTTGTTTGTTTTGTTTTTCTCTAGCAGATTTGTATTTTTTTTTTTCAGCTCAATAATACAGGATGTATGTCAAATTAATGGTGGAAAAAAATTTTTTACGATGTGTCCTTGTCTCATTTTCAACCTCACAAAAACCTGGTGTTTAAGCTGGGGTTTGTAGACTTTTTCTATCCACTGTAGCGAATAGAAGAAGAGGGAGAAAACACTGGTTAGTAGATTGGAACAGGCATGAGTTGTGTAAACAGCCATTTTATAATTTTTTACATTTTTTTTTGTACTGTACACGCGTGACTCCAAATCAGCTGTACAGAAACTAAAATGGTTAATCATAAAGAGAGTTTGTATAAAACATAATAGTTGTGGCTGTTTGACCCACTTGGGAGAAGTAATAACATATTTATCGTTAAAAGAGCTGCCCTATTGCCCATTCTAAAGGCAAATGACACACCAAGCAGTTTCATAAGCTATGTTTTTTAAACTTAGTTAATAATTCTAGGCTTCAAAAATGCAAACACTAACTATTCTACCAGCATTTGTTAGCAACTTATAGTGGTTTTCCACAAATGTCAAGCAATTAGCAGATGCAATTTGAAAATTTGTAATGAAATGGCTAACAAATGCACCAATTACCCAAAAACCTCAGTAGCCTTTGTTAATATTCTCTAAATCTAAAACTACATCACTGGGTTTTTTTGTTTGTTTTTAGTATAGCAAACAAGGTTCTTTTCAAATCCATGAAAGAGTGGTTCGGTCGATAGGAAAGATTTACATAAACGTTATATGGCTAACAGATGAGGTCTTGTGTGCGTGCATCTAAATGGAGTTAAGAAGAGGTTAAATGAAACCTCAAGCATTAGCTGTGCTGTTTTTGGAATAATGGTTGTTCAGACTTTGAAAAGTTTGGAAAATATTTCCGATTGTTTCATGGTTTATGCCCTATAAGGAGGATGAATGTTTCTGTGTGGGCCTGATTAACAGTCTTGTCTATACTGTTTCTAAATCAATGAAGCCATATTGTGTTGAAGGGAAGCAAAACGCGGGGCTAAATGCCTTGGTCTGCCGAGGTAGTGAGACACTGGGTACCGTATGTCACAGTCTCTCTTTGTTCTTTCTGTCATTCCTCACATATTTCCTCTTTTTTATCCTCATTTCTCTTTCTCAGAGGAATACATAATGGTTTACTATAGATCTAAAATTTCTATGTGAACCTTTCTTAGGCTCACATCTGTCCATGTCTCCTCATCTGAAATATTCTCTCCTCCTTATTCCAACCCTTTTTGTCCAAACCTCCAGACGGATTTAGAATCTCTGGACCCTCGTGGCCGGACTCCTCTCCACCTGGCTGTCACTTTGGGCCACCTGGAGTGTGCCAGGGTCCTGCTGCAGCACGGAGCTGACGTTACCAAGGAGAACCGCAATGGCTGGACCGGTGAGTTTGTGTGTGCGTGTGTGTTTGTGTTTTGTTTGCTGTAATGCACATATTGTACGTTATGCATGAGCTAGTATAAATGGAAAATGGCTCAAGAGGAACTGGAAACTGTTTTGAGATAAATGTGCTGTGAGGTGTATTTATTTAACAAAATATCAATATACATGTAATTGTAAGACTGTGGTAAGATATGAAATGAACATGGTATTGACAAGAATGAAAGTTTGTCATAAATTTGTTGTTGCTTGTTTTTAAAAGAAACAATCCATGTTTGTGATTCCTGTGCTGAGGACAAAGTCCCCCATAAGGTGCTCTGTATTAACAGAATTTAGAAAATCTCCACTGAAATCATCTTCTTCTCTTAAAGGGAACATATTATGCAAATTTCACTTTTTTTTATCCATTTGTGTTGCCATTTGGGTCTCTGCTGCCTCTATAAAAGACTCCGAACATGAATAAAAACCATCCAACCATTTATTTTGCAAATGTTTGCTGTCAGAAATCTTGCGCTTCTAGGAGTAACAAGATGGGTGGGCGTGGTCTGCAATTGCTAATTTGCATTAAAGTGACAGAGTCATCTAAACAGCTCATTCTGAAAGGAACTGAAATTGTCTAGAATTGAGCTGCTGAGATTGCCTTATGTGAGGAGGACTTTGTGCAAAGAACTTCATTAACATGTTTTGTACAGACCTCAGATCTATTATAACTTGTTTAAAAAGAGGCATAATATGACTTTAAAAACTATGGCCTTTTCATTTATGAACTATAATTAAATATGATTAAAACGATTGTAGATTTCTCTTTTTAATAAAGATTATTATGGTTGACTTGCATCACTTTTCTTAAACAATCACTAAATCACTAATAATTTCCATCCATCCATTCATTTTCTATACCCGTCAATCTGAATGCAGGGTTGCAGGGGGGGCTGGTGCCTATCTCCAGTGGTCAAAGGGCGAGAGGTGGGCTACACCCTGGACAGTTTGCCAGCCCATCACAGGGCACAGACATACAACCAAACACACACACGCACTCATACCTAAGAGCAATTTTTTTAGAGTGACCAATTCACCTAACAGTCATGTTTTTGGACTGTGGGAGGAAGCCGGAGTACCCGGAGAGAACCCACGCATGCACAGGGAGAACATGCAAACTGCATGCAGAAAGACCCCAGGCAGGGATTTGAACCCAGGACCTTCTTGCTGCAAGGCAACAGTGCTACCAACTGCACCACTGTGCAGCCCCGCTAATAATTTAACCTTGAAATTATTATTATTATTTTCACATGCCTGGTCAAGATTTCTGCAGCTTTAAGCGGATCACTTGTTAAAGCCTGATATATGAATGGAAGTAAAAGATGGAGATGACCTGATTTCCACAAGACACAGTTCGTGATAATTTGTAGTTCAAGCTTTTTTACTTTTGCGTCTGAGGGCTATAAAATAGGAAGATCTGAAAGTTAGTTTGTATGCATGCGTATTTAAATTGGTCACAGCCATTTGCCAAGGATCCTATAGAGATGAAATTTAAAGCAGGTCTTGCTCAGTCTTGACCTTCTACTCTTAACACAAAAACGTCTTGTTTTGTCATATTTGGGTATTTTATACTTTAACTGCCTTTAGAGGCATTTGTAATGGATGTTTAGATTCGAGGTGAGTGTGAGGTACACACTAAAACCTTTAGGCAAGGCAAGGCAAGGCAAGGCAAGGCAATTTTATTTGTATAGCACACTTTCAACAGCAGGGTAATTCAAGGTGCTTTACATGAGTTGGTGATTTAAAAAAAACAAACAAAAAAACACATAAAAGTAACACACATTACACATGATACACAATAAAGCAAGAGAAAAATAAAAAAAGCAAGAGAGCATGAACACATTTCATACATATGACATCATTTACTCAAAAGCAATTCTAAACAGATGGGTTTTTAGTCTCGATTTAAAGCAGTTCAGAGTTTCAGCAGCTCTACACTCGTCAGGAAGTTTGTTGCAGATAAGGGGAGCATAAAAAGTGAAAGCTGCTTCTCCATGTTTAGTTCTGAGTCTAGGGATGTTTAGTAGGCTAGAGTTGGAGGACCTGAGTGGTCTTGGTGGTTGGTACCATGACAACAGGTCTTCAACATATTTTGGTGCTAAGCCATGTAATGATTTATAAACTAGTAAAAGTATTTTAAAGTCTATTCTCTGAGCTACAGGGAGCCAGTGTAAGGACTTTAGAACTGGGGTGATGTGCTCTACTTTTCTGGTTCTAGTGAGGACGCGAGCGGCAGCGTTCTGGATCAGCTGCAGCTGTCTGATTGACTTTTTAGGCAGACCTGTGAAGATGCTGTTGCAGTAATCAATCCGACTAAAGATAAACGCATGGATGAGTTTTTCTAGGTCGTGTTGCAAAATCAGTCCTTTAATCCTAGAGATGTTCTTCAGGTGATAGAACGCTGACCTTGTTATTGCCTTTATGTGACCCTGGAGGTTCAGGTCTGAGTCCATTACTACACCTAGGTTACGAACCTGATCAGTAGTTTCTAGCTGTATTAATTGAAGCTGTGTGCTGACTCTTGATCGTTCCTCCTTGGGTCCAAAAATAATCACTTCAGTTTTGTTTCTATTCAGCTGGAGAAAGTTATGGCACATCCATCCATTTATTTGGTCAATGCATTGATTTAGGGTTTGAATGGGTTCAGAGTCACCTGGTGACATTGTAATGTAGAGCTGAGTGTCATCTGCGTAGTTATGGTAGCTAATGTTATTGGTTGCAATAATCTTGCCTTTAGGTAGCTCATTGCAGCTTCCGAAACCAGTTTAGGATCAAAATCATTGTTAGTAGCCATCACTGTTTTCATCCCAAGGTATTTTGTTTCCCAGGGATCTTCTCATTTTCCTTTTTATTATTCCCTCCCTCTAAAAAAAACCCAAGGATTTTAGTGTGTCAAGGTGCAACAGACGTTCCTACCCAATACGTTTGATTCCTGTAGCCTAAAAGCCCTGTGTTATTTCAGTCTGGACTTGTCTCCTAAATTCACCAGTTAAATAATGTACAGTACTTTGAGTTTACAATAAATGTATTAAGATTTTTTTAGCTGATTCTGTAAAATCTTCTATGAAGTCTTTATATACTTTTCCAGAAATCTCATGAAACGGTCTGCATTGACCTGAAATTGGATCTTTTCCGATACAGTTTTTTTATTTTTGGGGGGGGGGGGGGGGGGGTGCGGATGGGGGGGGTTCGGTTCAATACAAAGAAATACATTTTTATATCTGCTGATGCTGATATTTCTCATTCTCCACGCTTTTGTTTAAACATTTATCGTCGTTTTCTATTACAATTTTTAAGCCAGCATGAGTAAATCACACAGGAACTGTCAGTTATACGGCTGCCCATTCTTGACATCTTTGTTTCTATTTAAATGATTGGTAATTTAACAACAAACATCCGAAAGATCCTTCCATGTCGGAATTAATACAATAGAATAATATAATAGAGCTACAGAACTACAGAAACACAACAAACGTGATTGAATGGACAAACAGTAGAAAAAAATCAAATGGTATGAAACTTGCCACATCTAGCTCATTACCAAAATGACTTGGTAATGTTGTAATTCAAACCTTTTTGCCTAAATGGGGACTAATCTTTCATGATAAAATGTGGTGCGACAAATATATTGACTGATTAGTATGAAATAGCTGTTGAGATTACTCTGTAGATGATATTATCTAAGTGTGCAGCCTTTTTTAAAAATTGCTAACTTTAAACTTAAGCTTCCAAAACTTTGCCTGCAGCTATGCAGGACCATGGAGTCTTTATCAGTGTACCCAGTCCAAGGCCAACTTTAGGATTGGCTCGAATACTCCTCATTATCTTCCTTCTGCCTCTTGGGAATCAGTCATTTTAATTCTTAATGCAGTATTCAACTATTAAGAGGAGTTCATGGGGGATTTTCTTCATGGTTTTATAAAACAGGTAAGTGGACCTGTCCTACAGATGAACAAGTCTTGACTAAAACAAAGTGATTTAAGTTAGCATGTTTTTCTTTTTTATCTTTTTTATGGTTTGAATTATCTAAAAAATCTTGTGCTCTTACGTGTCTCACAATAAAGTTTAGCAAAATCCGTAAATAATATACAATCCTTCATACGTTTGATTCAATTAAATAACTCTATAAGTTTTAAGTTTTAATGGAGAGAATTTTATGGGTTTCCCATTGTTTTCAACTTTGTTTAAATCCTTTTTTTTTTTGCAAAATCACCTCTAGAGGTTCCTTTGTAAAGTTACCTTGGCTGGAAATGACAGAGGTTAAATGTTTCCACTGTAGCTGGTATTGTGGCCCCTTCTTCCATGCAGATCTTCTCTAGAGCTGTGATATTTTGGGGCTGTCGCTGGTTAACACAGACTTTCAACTCCCTCCACTGATTCTCTATTGGATTAAGGGTCTGGAAAATAGCTAGGCCACTCCAGAACCTACAGAACCTTAAATGGTTTTTACGTTGCCACTCCTTCATTACTCGGGCGATGTGTTTGGGACTACTCAGCATTATTCCTCCTCCAAACACGGTCCGTGGCATTTATACCAAAGAGTTCTATTTTGGTCTCCTCTGACCACATGACATTCTTCCAATCCTCCTCTGGATCATCCAGATGGTCTCTGGGAAACTTAAGATGAGCCTGGACATGTGCTTATCCATGATGACATAGTGTGTTACTAACAGTAACCCTTGTTACTGTGGTCCCAGCTCTCTTCAGGTCATTGATCAGTTCCCCCCTTGTAGTTCTGGGATGTTTCCTCTCCTTCCTCAAGATCATTTCTACCCCATGAGATGATATCTTACATGGAGCCCCAGGTCGAGGGAGATTGTCAGTGATCTTGTATTTATTCCATTTTCTATTAATTGCTCCAACAGTTGACTCGTTTCGCCAAGTTGCTTGCCTATTGTGGATTGACTCATCCCAGTTTTGTGCAGGTGTACAATCTTGTCCCTGGTGTCTTTGGACAGCTCTCTGGTCTTGGCCATGGGGGAGGTTGGAGTCTGAATGTTTGAAGGTGTGGACAGGTGACGTTTATACAGACGAGTTCAAACAGATGCCATTAATACAGGTAACGAGTGGAGGATAGAAGAGCTTCTTAAAGAAGATATAACAGTTCTGCGACAGCCAGAATTCTTGCTTGTTTGTAGGTACTAAGTAGGGATGTAAGAAAATATTGATACACCGATATATAATGATATTTTATTTTCCAATATTGTGTCGATATTCAAAAGCAAAGTATCGATTAAAACAAAAATTAGGATTTGAATGGAACCATTAATGATGACAGTCATTTTTGTAGTAAAATTTAAAGTATGACTGGTAGTTTGTGGCTGTTTTCACCTTCTTTGTCCCAGTGGATCAACTAGATCTAGTAATAAAACTGGAAACAGGTTGAAGTGTATAGAATGCTGTGTCAGTTTTTCTACAGTTAAATTCAGTTTTAAAAATCACAATATATTGTCTTACACATAGTATCGCAATATATCGTATTACCTGATTTTTACCAGTACACATTCCTAGTGCTAAGTACTTATTTTCTGCATCATTATACAAATAGATTAATAAAAAAACATACAGCATGATTTTCTGGATTTTTCTTTTACTTCATGTCTTTCATACTTGAATTGTACCTATGAGGAAAATTACAGACCTCTCTCCTCTTTTTAAGTGGGAAAACTTGCACAATCGGTGACTTTTTGGACTCACCGTATGATGACATCTTCGACTCCAAGTCCACAACTGAGCTACTGCTTACTTAGGTGGGCTTGGAAAATTACCTCCAGGACTTTTTTAGTCGGGGTATGTCAGGGTAACCGATCTATTGTCATTAAAGGTGCAATATGTAAGAATTTTACAGTGAAATATTCACACAACAGTCTACTGTCTCAGTCATGTTAGTAGGAAGGTCCCATTGAAACAGATTTCCTTCTCAGCCTACTGAGTGGTTGCAAGTTTTCATCCTTTTAAAAAGGCCGCAGAGGTATGTAGTCATTGTTCACAATATCTGTCCCGCCTACATTCTTCCTGGTTCCAGAGCCAATCACATGTGAGCCCGTAAGCTTGCCAAGTCTTCAACACAAACACTGCGCCGGCATTTGTAATTCGACACCAACCGGACTAGAGGCTAACATTGAACTTACAATGCTAGCAGTAAATGAGAAAAAAATAGTCAGCTCTAAAACTATCTCAAGCTACTTTTTTCAATTATCAATAACTTGATTTTGCCGTGAAATGTATTTACCTGCTTATCATCTTACTGTGCATGACTTGTCTTCACTCATCATCTTGAATCTTCTGGCGCTGATCCGTAACTGGCAACCGGCATGAAACTCACGAATGGGTGGGGGGGGTTGGGGTGAGTGGATGAGAGTGGACTCTTTTGTTTTTCTACATGGACTGCAGTACTCAGATTTGACCACAAGAAGTTATTCTTACATATTGCACCTTTAAGGGCGAATGGATGAGAGTTCTTAGATATTAGAAAAATGCAAGATGCCCTTCACAGCCCCAGAACCTCCTTCTGGGTCAGGCCGAGGACGAAGAGTTGCTGCTGAATACCCAAACCTTCAAGACTCTTGCCCTGACACCATCTGGACCTGCAGTTCCCTGACTTCTAGAGACATATTGGAAGTGGGGCAAAGCAGAGGAAGGCACGGGCATCTCGTTATGTAGTTGAACACGCTAAGTTCCAGATTTGAGACTTGTAATGTGTCTATTGAGGTCTGAGAGGGAAGCTGTGAATGAAGGGGCAGGAGAAAAGGATGCTAAGTTTGCTACTGAAGATGTGTTTAGTTCATTAGCACTCCTCACACTTTTTTTTATCCACCTAGGCAATCTAATCCTCCTTCTACGACCACATGTATCATGTATTGTTATGCCAGCGCTTTCTCTCTAGTATTTCCTGTACTCCTCCTTGTCTCTTACCTTGACTTTGAGCTGTTTTTGTACACTCTGCAATGATTCACTCTCCCACCCCGAAGGTGCTTTTTCTTGTTAAGCAGTTCTTTCAGTACCCTGGTGGATCAAGGGTTTATTATTAAGGAAGCACCTAACTGTTCTGATGGGGATAGAGTTGTCCACAAAGTAGTTTAAATAGTCGGGTACCCACTTGGCATTGGTCTCATTTCGATGTGGATCACAGAGTGCATCTCAGCCTCTAGCCACGGAACATCTACCCCATGTTCCCTCAGCTTCCTGCGACCATCTCCTCACTTTTCTTTTGTTCACAGGTTGCCCAACGAATAAGGATTTTACACACAGAACAGCAAAATGAGCTTACTTTTACATTACAAAAGTAAATATGATTCATGAAACACTGTAAAACTTCAGCCCAGTTCCCCACTCCTGTTTTCTAAAAAGTTTTATTTTGTTTTCTCTGTTTCTGTAGGAGTTATGTATCCAGTCCAGTGAAGCAAAGACTTTATTATTAAATTCATCACTTTTTTCTTAAATTGTTGTTTTAGAGTACAGAAATGCCTTTGATTTTTGTACATTCGTCCTTAGGCGAACTGGAACGCTTGTTTCATTGACAGATTATGAGAAGTTAAAACCCTCTGTGGACTTATGTGTGGTTTAAATCAATTATCTGAAAATGAAGACAAAGGAGTGTCCTTTAGTCTGGGATCAACTATTTGTGAGATTAACAGCAAAGTGTAATTTTGCTGAAAGATGGGTAAGCAGCAGTAATTGGTCCTACCAGCTTCTCCTTTGGCCTACTTCACGTTCAGCAGTTCCCGCTGCATGCCCCCTTAAATTGCTCGCTGCATAAATTTTGAATAAGGCCTGAGTGTTTTACTGTCTGCCCCCCCCTTCCCATCCCCCATTCAGTTCTTCAAGAGGCGGTGGGCACGAGGGACCGGGAGCTGGTGCGCCTCGTGCTGCGTTACCGTGACTACCAGAGGACTGCTAGGAGGCTGGCGGGCATCCCCGTCTTGCTGGAGAGACTACGCCAAGTGGGATTTCACACGCACGCACACACATTAGCACAAAATCTCCAAGGACAACACGCACATGCACACTGATAGGAATAAATGTGCATGCTAACTTATGTGCCGATCCATCGACAGTTGTTGCATGAAAAGTAAGGTTTTAACCAGCTGTCATTTGAAATGCAGATAGGTCTTCATCTTTGGGATAAAATATTCTTTTTGAAGGTATTTATAACTTTGTTTATCATTCAGCAAGGGAGACGCACATGAATATGTCTCCATGTTACACAGCAGTGTGCCTCGGGGTGATCTGACTCATCTCAGCCCCTGGAGGAGTAAGCACCGGCATGATTAAAGGCACTGAAGCTTTGCTGACAAAGCTCAGGTGACCTGTGCAGGAGGATGATAGGTTGATGGTAGTACTGTTGCTGCCGTGCAAAGCAGTGACAGAGATGCAGGGAACTGCCTTCACACAGTCTGTCTCTGCATCGGCTCCAGCTGGCTCCCTATCACACAAACACACGGATGCTCTCACTTAAGCGTTCTCATACAGTAGACAAAACACCCTCACACTGTTAAAACGACTCTTCAGCGCACACACATCACAACGTTTTTCACCTGCTGTTGCCCTCACCCACATCATTCCCCTCTCCATCCATCAGTTCTATTATTAGCCCCCCGCCACAAACACACTCAGCTTCTCAGTGCCAGTCCTCCTCACCATCCTTGGCTTTGAAAACTGAAGCAGCCTGACTGAATTTCCCCCCCCTCTCCTCATTACTATTCTCCTCTTTTTGTTCTTAATCTATATTGTCCAACGCCCCTTCTCTGCTCCTCATCCAGGCGCAGGACTTCTACGTGGAGATGAAATGGGAGTTTACGAGCTGGGGTGAGTTTCAGCTTTTGCATCTTTGAATTTGGCAAAAGCCAATCGTTTCTAACCAGTATCAGCTAATCTTCTCGTCTTACTCCCCGGATACGTGTACATGCCTTTTTCTTCCTGTTGTGCTAAACAACACAGCCCCATAGATTAATTGCATGCTTTTGTATGTTTACAGTAACATTGCTGTATAAGTTAAAGAGGATTTAACGGATGACTGGGGTCAATAATTACCCTGATGGCAACATTCCAACAAGAACTAAGAAGTTTTGTCTGAAATGTTGAACACAGCCCCAACAGTATTAATACTACAAGGTGTTGTTGTTTGTCCACAGTGCCCCTCGTCTCTCGTATCTGCCCCAGTGACACCTACAGAGTTTGGAAGAGTGGACAGTGTCTCCGTGTGGACACCACCCTAATGGGGTTTGAGCAGATGACCTGGCAGAGAGGCAACCGGAGCTTCATTTTCAGGGGCCAAGGTTAGCAAGCCTTCAGCTGGACGGTTGCTTGTTTGAATATTGGTTCGAGGGCCTCTCTCGCCAAGAGTTTCCAGGCTCTGTTCAGTGTCAGCATTCTTTCTTTAAAGTGATCATTTTCCAGTTGTCATATGCGTTTCCTTGCTAAAGCTACCCATGGCTGTTGAACTTTTTTCACCTTTTGTCACGCTGCAGCCACTGACTTCAATGTGATTCATCTGAGTTTTATGTGATTAGACCAAGAAGAAGAAGTAGATCAAAGTGAAATAAGCTTTGAGGTCTTCCCAAAACAGCTGCAATTGTACTGAGGGGTAAAATCAGATTGGTCGTAGTTCATTTAAGATGGGGAATCAGAGCAAAGAAAACAAATGTCACATGTCACAGTTTTCAGACTGAACAGTGTATTGTTTTCCTTCCACTTTTTTTCCGTTGGTCTGTCATTTACAATCTCAATAAAACACATTAAAGTTTGCGGTTGTAAGGTGACAACAATTGTGAAAAGTTCAAGGAGGATGAATACCTTCAGTACTAGTTATGCAATGCGGAAGACCCACAGGCCTTGACGTGGAGGAAAAGCACATCTTCAAGTAAAACCTAAACATTTTGTAGGAGGCAGAGGAGATAAGTGCATAATTTCTTTTAATGAGAACACCAGTTAATAATAACTGCAACAGAAACTATGGGGTCACTTGACCAACCTTAGTGTTAGTTGTTACTTTCTTTCTGTTTCCCTATGTGGTCCATCTAGTGTAGGGGTGCCCAAAGAAAGGCCTGCAGGCGATATGTTGCCCTCAGAATGATTTTGTGCGGACCGTGTGGATCAAGGGTGGCTTCTTTAGAGCAATAAATTCAAAATATTCTCTATGTGGCTTTTAATTTTTTTTTATTAAACTCTTCAGAAAAGTTGGAAACCTAAAATATTAGCTTTTTCTAACCCAAGAGAGTTGCTTTGTCGCAGGATTTTTGTTTTGCACACCTATTTGTTAAACTTAGTTAAATGGAGCAGGTGTTTTGGGAGAACGACGGACCCATTTTCTGTTCTTGTTGCTTAGAATAGATACCAAAAAATTATTGATCAAGAAACAAGAAAAAAAAAAAACTCCCAAATTTTCGGAAATCCCATGCCTTTCTTTTAATAAGGCAAACATTTCATTTTTATCTGTTTCTAAGATGCACCGCACTATGGTCCTGTGTGGTGTTATAATGTTTTAATTAGTGCTGTCATGAGATAAAAGAAGTGAGATTAATTAATTATGATCTGTAATTAATTAATCTAATTAATATCTTTTTTTATCTCATCTAATAACTGCTGAGAAAAGCCCTCATCTTGAGGTATTTTCTTTTAAATTCATTACATTATTGTGGTAGAACAAAAGTTTGACACATGTAATTCAAAAACTGGTTTTATGAAGTCATTTATTGTATTTAACAGACTTGAACAGATGCAGTCCCAGCCATTTACATTCTGCTGTTTTTGTGACTAGTCCCAAGTGGCGCCTGCAACCTTCTGTTTTGAGCATGCACGATTCATTAGCATTCTGGACGCAGTGGAGTAAATATCTTCTCTGAGTCTAGCTGTATTACAGGTTAAAACAACATGTAATATGCACATTATTTTTGATACCGATGGCTTTCCATACCGGTGGACCTAGGCGGCCGGGTGTAGCTGCAGTGTGCGGGGCATACTGGTTGCCTGCTGTGAGCTCTGAGACGGGAGAGTGCCCCGCTGCTCGGTGAGAAGAGTAACAATGTTACATGCTTCACCCAAAAGTTTCCAATAACCCCATAAAAATTAGCTAGATTTGCCGTAGTTGTTTTGTTTTTTGAGAAAGAATCGCTAGAATGGTCTAAAAACTCGCCAAATACAGCAAAGTTGGCAACATTGTCGGCAACTCACCGTTCCTCCTCACCTCGCCCTCCCCACCATGATTGAAGCCAGTTATCTTCTGATGAGTTCACAGCCAACCGATGTCCTCTTTAGGGTGTGGTTAACCTCGAACAACTCAAGCACAAGAAGCCCAGTGCATAAAATGGGTTTTATTTAAAGGGAACTCTTGCATGCAGAAAATGTAAAAATAAATATAAAAAATTAGATTAACGCGATTAAAAAACATAGCGCGCTAAATATGGCTATAATTATTTAATCACAATTAACGAGATAATTTAAAACCCTTAGTTTTAATATGTTTTTTTAAAAGTTGGATTATAAACGTGGAAGACCCTTTTTTATGCTTTAGACCTATACAGATCCCATTTTCACAAAAATATGACTGCTTTGTTCTTTTCATAGAAATATTGCTAAACAGGGAAAAATATACAAATTCACAATACATTTATTTAATTTTATTTATTGAAAAAAATTGAATCTCTGACCCATCAGTACTTTTAACTCGCTGATTTTGGCCCACATGGCTTTCAAAAGACAACAGTGTTTGTGTCAGCAGTTTGTATCAAATTCTTTGTCAAAATGTAACTGTAGGAATAAACTGTGGAATTTGACATACATTTTTCACACCTAAACACTTTAAGTTTCTGCATTTTTGTCTTTCCATTCTGTTTCTTTGTTGCTTGAGCAGCACATGTGGATGTTATGTTTTTCTATCCTTTCTTTTAGAGTATGTAATAACATCTGCAGTTTGTTAATATCAGTCCTAATCCCTTTGACGTCTTTGTGTCTTTCAGCACCAGTGCATAGAGTGGGGCAAAAAAGTATTTAGTCAGCCACCAATTATCCAAATTGTCCCAATTAAAAAGATGAGAGAGGCCTGTAATTTTCATCATAGACAACCCATTTTATCCAATTTATTTGCAAATTATGGTGAAAAATAAGTATTTGGTCAATAACAAAAGTTCATCTCAATACTTTGTTATATACCCTTTGTTGGCAATCACAGAGGTCAAACGTTTTCTGTAAGTCTTCACCAGGTTTTCACACACTGTTGCTGGTATTTTGGCCCATGCAGATCTCCTCTAGAGCTGGGATGTTTTGGGGCTGTTGCTGGGCAACACAGACTTTCAACTCCCTCCAAAGATTTTCTGTGGGGTTGAGATCTGGAAACTGGCTAGGCCCAGTGGCAGCTGGTGGGATTTTTTTCCAGGGGGGCTATGACTTTGATGGCTAGATATTGTCGGCTCCGTAACCCATGTGCTCTGCAACTCGCTTCTTACTCAGAAAGGTGGGGGTGCCGAACTCCAAAACCCCGGCGGGAAGTGTTTCAAAATAAGACCCAGAACTGAGAGACAGAGAGTAAAATAACACACACACAACAGATATCTGTTTCACACTGGACGCACCTGCAGATGGGAGCCAGAAAAGATCTGACTCGCTTCTCTACAAGGGTGTACCATTTTTATTAAAGAAGAACATATAAAATATAGAGAAAATATCACATGACTCCTCTCCCCTCCTCCTACATCTTAACAGGTCAAATATTTTCTCCAGGTCTCCTGACCTGGTTTTATAGCCGTACCATGAACTAGAGTTATAACCCATCCTCCCTGCTTTTAGTTCATATCTTTGCCCAAGAGTTTTATTACTTAAAACCTTACCCCCATAAAATACTGGTAAACAGTCATGTTTTACTACCCTGAATAATATAAACAGGCCGTTTACCTCTAAACGCTTACTAAAGATATATTTAAAACATATGTACTGCATAATAAAAAATAGCCCCAAAAAAGTAGAATACAACAATATATACCAGCAGTAAGTTAAAATGTAATGAGGAATCACAACAGTACGAGTGTACTGTCTCCCCCTTACGTTGGACTGCTGATTGATCTTGATATTTGGCTGATCAGGTCCAAGCTCTTTTACCTCAAGCTTCTCCTGTTATGTTCTCTCAAACTGTATTGTTTTGAGTGATATAACTGAATCATTCTTTTTCTCTTTTTCCATTTTGTGTCTCTTTTCGTTCGTCTCCAACTCTCTCGGTTTGACCTGTCAATCATCCACACTGTATGACAGACGTCTGTGACGTCAGCTTGATGTCAGCCCCACGGCGGGAGGGTGGCGATATGTAAAACTCGCCCCCTCTGGGCGCAGGAAAGCTGCGCCCAAAATCGTCCTATCTCTTGTATTGAAGAAGAGCTACTGCGCATGTAAAATTTTTAACGAGAGTCTATGGTCAAAGACTTTTGTGCCCCAAGGGGGAAATATGTCCTCAATCAGACAACGCTGATGAGCGTAACAACTCAACTCACGATAAACTATAAATACATTTGTCTTGCACATCTGAAAGAAAACACACATATTTCGAAATATTTTTATGATATTATTAAAAAAAATACGTTTTATTCAAGATTATATGGCAAGTGGTGAGTGGTGGGGTGGCGCCCTTGCGCCCTCGATTGACCAGCCGGCACTGGCTAGGCCACTTCAGGACCTTGAAATACTTCTTACGAAGCCACTCCTTCATTACCCGGGTGGTGTGTTTGGGATCATTGTCATGGTGAAAGACCCAGCCATATTTCATCTTCAATGCCTTTGCTGATGGAAGGAGGTTTTCACTCAAAATCATTCATTGTTTCCTTTACACGGATCAGTCGTCCTGGTCCCTTTGCAGAAAAACAGCCTCAGAGCATGATGTTTCCACCCCCATGCTTCACAGTAGGTATGGTGTTCTATGGATGCAACTCAGCATTCTTTCTCCTCCAAACACGACAAGTAGAGTTTTTACCAAAAAGTTATATTTTGGTTTCTGTTGGTATGACATTCTCCTAATCCTCTCCTGGATCATCCAAATGCTCTCTAGCAAACTTCTGGGTTAAGCAGGGGGACAGGTCTGGCACTGCAGGATTTGAGTCCCTGGCAGCGTAGTGTGTTACTGATGGTAGCCTTTGTTACTTTGGTCCCAGCTCTCTGCAGGTCATTCAATAGGTCCCCCTTTGTGGTTCTGGAATTTTTGCTCACCGTTCTTGTGATTATTTTGACCCCACGGGGTGAGATCTTGCGTGGAGCCCCAGATCGAGGGAGATTATCAGTGGTCTTGTATGCCTTCCATTTTCTAATAATTGCTCCCACAGTTGATTCTTTCACACCAATCTGCTTATCTATTGCAGATTCAGTCTTCGCAGCCTGGTGCAGGTCTACAATTTTGTTTCAGGTGTTCTTTGACAGCTCCTTGGTCTTGCCCATAGTGGAGTTTGGAATGTGACTGTTTGAGGTTGTAGACAGGTGTCTTTTATACTGATATCGAGTTCAAACAGGTGCGATGAATACAGGTAATGAGTGGAGCACAGAGGAGCCTCTTACAGAAGAAGTTACAGGTCTGTGAGAGCCAGAAATCTTGCTTGTTTGTAGGTGACCAAATACTTATTTTTCACCATAATTTGCAAATAAATTCTTTAAAAATCAGACCATGTGATTTTCTGGGGTTTTCTTTCTCCTGTTGTCTCTCATAGTTGAGGTATACCTAGGATGAAAATTACAGGCCTCTCTCATCTTTTTAAGTGGGACAACTTGCACAATTGGTGGCTGACTAAATACTTTTTTGCCCCACTGTATGTCGAATCACAGTTCTTTTCTTTGTTTCTGTCTGAAATCCCTCCTATGTTCCTGTTCCCGTCTTTTAGACTCCAGTGCAGAGGTGATGGAGGTGGACCACGACAGGCAGCTGGTGTTCTGCGAGACCTTGTGCGTCTCGTCTCTTACGGCGCTCTCTCCTGGCAGGGGGAAACCCGGCGCCTGCAAGGGCACCTGTGCCGGACTGGGCCTTCTGGGGGCGACACAGCCCAGTGATGAGCAGGTCACAGCTAGGCTGTCTGCACCGGTAGTGACCACTCAGCTCGACACCCGTAACATCGCCTTTGAGAGGTCAGAACCAGAAGGAATATGCACAAAAGATTAATATAATTATATGACGATGTGAACATCGTCAAACCTCAGAACAACCTATCCCAGAAGACATGTGCTTCCTAAACATTTTGCTGTGATAGATTACTCATTCATAAAACAATGGCCTTGGTACAACACATTTTCTTAGTTGTAACAACTGAAGTTCTTTCGCTGCTTCTGGTTTTCTTTCTGCTGTACTGCTGAAGGGAACAATTTCAGCCACATTCTCGGGTGGCTGTCAAAAGGCATTTGGCAAAGTGCAAGTAAAACACAAACAGAAGCAGCCGCGCTGGCAGGAAGTGGAGACAACAAAACACACGCAGAGCTAAAAAAGAACACTTCATCATCAATAATTAGCTTAGAAAGGGACCATTACGTTGTTTCTGGTAAAACTGAGACAGACTGGGTGATTTGGCGTGTTTACTGCCATCTCTAATGTCCTTACATTATGCCAGCTGAAGTTTATAGGATTTAATGTCACCAAACCTTTTGACATAGGTGATCCTAAAATGTAAACATCATAGAATAAATTTCAATTGCAGTACAACAAATGATCATGTGTAAGGAAAGTCTAACTTTTCAGAGTAAAGACATAGTAAGGGTTGACTGGGCATACGGTACCTTCCAAAATCATTGAAAGCCCGTGAACTTTTTTCCATCTTGACATGTTCCAAAAACGAACTTCCGGGTGTGTTATTTGGATATTTATGAGATAATGCCAATTCAAAGTAGTGCAAAATTGTGAAAAAGAACTTGTACTAAACACATTATACATTTAGGAAATATGTGTGGTGTGCATGTGTAATCAACCATGGGACTCCATAGAATCACCTGTTCCTTCAGTTTCAGCAACAAGGCTCTGAAAATATGTCTCTACCAGATTTCCACATCGAAAGATTGTAGTTTTAGCAAAATAGCATTAAATTCCGATTGGACGAGAAGAATCTGTGAACAACATGAGTCTTATTTGGATTGAGATTAGGACTTTGACTGGACCACTCTAACACATGAATATGCTTTGATCTAAACCGTTCTATTGTAGGTCTGTTTAGGGATTTTATTTTGGTGGCACTTTGCAGCCTTTAATGTCTTGTGTCTAATGAGCGGTGCGACAAGGGTAGGTGCGGTTTAATATGCTATTTTGTCTGTTTCCATTGTAAGAATCCATACCGCTCCATTCCTGGGCTCCCTTCAATTGTAGTTCCCTAGGACAATGGTACAGTACAGTTAGGGCAGAGCTACTGGTGTCACACAACAAAGTCCATTGATTGAGAGGCAGAGAAACGTCACTGCTTGCGACAAGGACGAGGCATGTTGGTGTGTCAGGTTTATTGCCGCACCAGTATGATGCCACGTTTCGCCTTTGGGTTTAGCCCTGCCGCCCCACTGAGAGTTCAGCTGGTGGTGGAGACGATCTCCTGAATACGCTAGACCATAAGGTGGTGTATCGAACCACACCTACTCGTGCCATACTGTTCAGTGTGGAAAGAAGGCTTACCGGGTTATCTTCCATCATCGCTCTATATTTAGCTCCATCCATCCATCCTTCCCTCACCTCTGACCACCTCCCCTGTCCCTGCGGAAGGAAAGCATTTCCAAAGCATGACACTGCCACCCCCATACTTTACTGTGACTGTTTCTAGGGCAATGTGCAATGCTCTATTTTCATCACACATAATGTCTTATATGCAAGCCAAAAGTCACATTTTGATCTCATCTGACTATCTTCTTCCACATGTTTGCTGTGTCCGATGGGTGGCTTGTGGCAAAATTCCCAATGAGACGTTTTGTGACTTTTCTTCAACATGTCTTTCTTCCTTTTATTCGACAAATTCCAGTTGCTCGCAAGTAACTGTAGGATTTTTGTGACCCCAACAAGAAGAATGGCAGGAACAATCAAACGTTTGGACATAGAAGAATTGAGAGGAGAAATAAAGAGGATGGCAAAAGGCATTTTGAAGAAAAGTAACATACTGTAGGTGATAAGATGAGACAAAGAACGATGGGAGCAAAGGAGATGGCTAACAATTGGAGAGTAGGACAAATGGGATACAAAAAGGTATAGAAGCACAATACGTCGAAAACAAGAAAAATGATCTTTTGGAGGCATAAGGGGGAAAAAAGAGACATTTTCGGTGAATCAGGGAAATAGAGCAAGAGTGAATGTTAAGAGATAAACAGTGAGTGAGCAGGAGGACTGAGAGTACAGCTCAGTGAAGTGAGCTGGCAGAGGGTAATCATCTCCCAGTCAGATTTCCACCTCAGTGTCACCTCTCTGCATTTTCCCCAGTCAGCACTCCTGTCTACATGCCAATAATGTGTTTATGATGCTTCAGAGCAAACCATTTTGTCAAAGCAGCCCAGACAGGGCATTTGCCTCTGGAGTTTATTTATCTGCAGTCAGTCACGCAGAAAAACTACAGATTTCAGGTTTTAGTGTTGAAGGAAATCTACTCCTCTAAAATATTGTATTAGGGGATTTGGAGATATGCATGGTAGTTTTTTTTTGTTTTTTTTCCTGTTCCGACACAGAACTCATAACTGAACGAGGACGGAAAAGAGAAACCCATTAAGAGAACTTCCAAAGATTTTAAACACAACATAGGATCCTTGAGAAGAATGAACATTCTGCACTCTTGTTTTGAGTGTAAATGCAAGGTCTACAAAACGGGGATTAGCCACTGATGGTTTTCTGTCCCTGTTACCAATTAGAGTAATTTTAAGCATTTTTTTCCCAATACTGAGTCCCAGTCCATAGTTCACGAAAATGTATACTATGTATATGTTGAAGGACCAAGTAGCTTTAAAATGCAGAGGAAAAGCACACCACATTTCCTCTCTTTTACATGGTCTAAATTAATTTTGTGATCAATTTATGATAGGTAGATACCTTACCAATGATGTTCCTGATGCCGTAGTATCTGTTTTTTTCGCTGGTAAGAAATATTTTGTTCTGACTGGAGATTATTTTTAGGACAGCTATTTGTTTTTAAAGATATAATATGTCTCTACATATACAGCTGCAATTGTCAGTAAACTCACATCTTGTTGCTTCTGACAGTGCTTTAATGCTGAGCAGTTGGCTGCATGCTAGGCTAACGTTGGCGTGTTTACTCTCAGCTTTGATATGGCTTGATGATAATTTGGCTTGTAACTTATTTCAGTGTGGTCCCAGTTAGTCATGTCTCTCCAAAACCTACTTAAAGACGAGTTCTCCTGCTAAATAAAAATCAGCATTTTACTTTACTCTAGATGTTGTAAAAATTTGTAACTAGTGTTTCATCTTTATAGATTTCTCCCAGACTTCAAAACACAAAGTGCAAAGCAGGTTATATGACAAATGAAAACCAATAGTTAAAGCAGCAAATACAGTCTCTCTTTCACAGTGAATGTCATTGTAGAGGCTGAAAAGCCCTTAGATTGCTACAGAAAACTATAACTTTTTAGATAAAGTTAAATTAAAGTTAAAGTTAAAGATAAATGTGTGTATGGCCCGTAATACAGCTCTGCAAATGGTGGAGACAAAAATAAGCTGGGATATTTACAAAATGGCCCGCCCAGCTGCGGGTATCACTGGGGATGAGGCTGATATTTAAATTTATTGTTTAATTTATTGTTTATTTAAATTTATGTTGGATTTTAAAAGGCTAAACAACCTGATAAAAAAGGCTGGTTCTGTTCTGTGGACAACTGTGGAATCTGGAGATGATGATGCAAAGAAGGATTCTTCATAAGATTAAAAAAAATTATGGACAACCCTGAGCATACTCTTCATGAGACTGTCATACAACAACAGAGCGTTTTCAGTCGGCGGCTTCTTCAGTTTCACTGCAATACAGACCGCTACAGGAAATCCTTCCTGCACACAGCTATCATCATCTACAACATAATTATATGAGCTATACCAACACGTAATTTCCCTCTGGAATCAATAACGTATTTCTGAATTTAAATGAATTGAATATAAAGTCACAGAGCGTAGACCAACAACAGGAGTTGAGTTTAGATAGAGGTTCATCTTTGAAAGACAGGGATCCCAATCCGATATCTGGAATTGGAATGGAATGTTCCTGCTGCAAAGTAGTGTGTGAAAACAATTTTCTTTCAAGAGCACAAATTCAAATCATTTAAAATGACATATTTGTCCTCATTTTTGTTGTCGTCTGTTTAACCATAACTATAATTTTGACTGTTTACATGTAGACCTACAACGACATTCTAATAAATCAATATCTGAGTTAAAAGAAGTCTAATTATTGCATATTTGCATGAAGGATACTCTATTTGCATTAAAATTCACATTATAGAGTGTAGTCCTATTAATGAATCATGGCCTGCTTTCAGTCAGTTTGCCCCAATTCATACTGCTATTTTGTAGCTTTTTAGGTTTGTAGCTGAGTATTTTCATGGACCATAGAGATGAATAATCTTAAATTATTAAACAGAATATTATAAAAAATGAGGCCAGAACTCTATGTAGCTTAATTTGAAAGTTAGCTCATCTAGATATGACCTAATGCAGGCTAAGGTGAAAATAAATGATCATAATAAAAAAAAATCTCAAACCCTGGTAAGGATATAACATTTATTTGCACAGCATATCGATCGATTGTCTTGATACAGATTCAGATTAATTTATTAATGACCACACAAGTTGTTGGAATTTGTTTTCGGTACAGCATGACATGCTCACATCTCTGTCTCATTACACAATACAACCAATAAAAAGACAGATACACGTAGATACCAGTCTCTGATTGACTTTTGCTATAATATTTCTGATCATGAAATGCTAGTTTGAGCGTTCTTAACTTGCCGTTATGACTTCACTGACTACCAAAGTAATTTCAGGTTTATATTTATATCATAGGCTGTGAATCTTTAGAAACACACAGAAGGAATCATTATCCTTTTAAAAATACTACAGTTGGTCCTGTGGGGGAATTGAATACTAAGTGGGATAGTAGTACAGTGCTGCTAATGGGAAAGGTTTGACTGGATTGGGACCACAGCATTTGGCTAACCAATACATTAACATTTCCATTCTGATTATCGACCCCATATAGCTGCTATTTTTAATAATATCTACATGTAATTGCAGTGATGCTACTACTGTAGATATGAGGAATATGATGAAGGGGATAACCATACTTGAAAACTCTGCTTGGGTCCAAGGGGACTAAGCAGATGAAGATGAGAAATGCCTCACTAACTTCACGGCAGGTTTCCTAATTGCACACTGAGCTGCTGATCTTCACTGATGGCAAATGGGAACACTGGAATAAATGTTTTCAGGCTGTATATCTCACTGATGTGGTAGAAGTTGACTAGTGTACTTCAGGTATTCAAATTCAAAATTCAAAATTACTTTATTAATCCCAAAGGGAAATTAAATGTTGTTGTAACTCATTATGCAAGTTTCTTCAAAGATTTGTTGTAGATGCTGATGGCTGTGGGTAGGGATGATCTCTTGTAGCGCTCTGCAGATCTGAAGAAGCCTCTGACTGAAGACGCTCTGTAGTTGTATGACAGTCTGATGTAGAGGATGCTCTGGATCTATGGCGTCTTCTTTTCAACTCATCAGGGTTTTGTGGCTGTAGTTGAGGTATTATTTGAGCTTTTGTGATGTTAATCAGCTGCTGCCAGTTGTAAACCACCTTGTTGCCATGGTTATGCATCATAACAAATGTCCAAAAATAAAAAGTATCAGCAAAAATCCTTCCAGCTGCACAGCATTCAAAACCAGAGAGAACAGTTGTCCACAAAAACAATGTTTCTTCCAGAAATGGAAGAATTAAAGTTTAAAAAAAGAAAAAAATATGAACCAAAGTAACAGAACTACTCCAACATGCTGCCACCTTGAGCGGCGCAATTCCGGAATAATGTATGTGGTAGTTGGCAAGTTTGGGAGACTTGGCTGGAACATTTGTGTGCAGTCCTCTTTTATTTGTATGGTTTAACCTATTGGGACTCAATAAATTGTCAGGTCTTCACTAGGTTTCTAAAAGGATTTCAGTTTAATTAAATTCAGATATTCTTTATTAATCACAAAAAGAAACGGGAAAATAAAACACAATTATTTGCTTCATAGTCTCGGGAAGTTCCAGAACAGAGTTAGACTTCTTTATTATTATTATGATTTATGACCTTCTGTTGCGTTTTATACGTCACTAGTTTTGATGCCGCTGGCCCAACAGGTGATGGCAGAAAAGATTGGAGTCTCCACAACAGATTTATAAAAGATATGCAGCATTT
The DNA here is from genome assembly GCA_963556495.2 of Valencia hispanica. NCBI lineage: Eukaryota > Metazoa > Chordata > Actinopteri > Cyprinodontiformes > Valenciidae > Valencia > Valencia hispanica. The sequence goes on along the minus strand of OY747700.1, from coordinate 44,794,624 downwards.
CGCTGTAAACTTTGGAGCCTAAGCTTCCTCAAAAATCTCATCGCTAAGCCAAACAAATTGTCCTCTTTATTTCCACTGTGTCATTATTTATTGAAATAAGATGAAGAGAAAATGGAACTAAGTACACCCTGGCATAGCTGGTAGATGTAACAATTCTAGAGGTACCGTAGTTTTCTTCTTTGACCTTACCATTCCGTCACACCGTTGTGAAAGCATTTTGGCCCCTCAATTCTTTACCTCGCTTCAGTTAACGGAAGCATGTTTTAAGTTAGCTTTGTGGTCTCGCTTGTTTGCCTTGTGATTAGAAGTAAGTCGGTATAAAGAGGAGTTCATGGTAACATAAATCACTGCGAAGACCCCAAGGATGCAGAAGAAGCCCGTATCATCACCCCTCCACTACCTTTCTTCGTGGTTGCTTTATGTTCATACAGAGTGTTTGGTCATGGAAAAAGATAAAAAAATATCCACTTTGGTTTGTCCAAAGGACTTTGAGACCTAAGTCGTCATCAGTAATGTTACCGTATTCTTTTGAGGGAGAAAAGGACGTCCACTGGCCACTCTTTCAGACGAGTCAGTCAGTTGTTTTTTTGTTTTTTGTTATTTCACTTGGGAATAATCTTCCTCACTGTGATATGCTGGACTTCAAAATATAGGGAAATGGCCTCACAACCCTCCATAGATTCCTGGGCTTCAACAACCGATTTTGTAAGCTGAATGCTGACGTCTCTCCTCTTCGGCTTTATGTCAACACACATGCAAACTGTACGTTTGATCAGGGGCACCTGGCTACTATTTCCCAATTTAAATCCAGTGGAAGCAGCAAGGGGGGGAATGCAAAGTTTTTTTTCCAAACACAGGTGTGTCTTAGGCTAAAAAAAACAAAAAAAACAAATGACAGAGTTTAATATGTTGTGCGTTCTTCTGCACTTACCATCATTTTAGAACCTGGTAAAGACTACAATTGTATCTTGTATTGACAAGTGCAACCTTAGATGTGTAGAAGGTGTGTTTTCTTTTTGTTTTTGTATATTCGTAGCTGTGGGCTTAACTTTAAGGTCACAGGAAACTGATTTGGATTCTGTTGCAGGAACAAGACTGGCATCCTCGGCTGGAGGAGCGAGAAGACAGAGACAGTGAATGGATATGAGGCCAAGGTATGAGTGACGGCTGCTTAGATTGCCTGCCTATCTCTCACAGTTCCAGACCCAATGCTCAGGTTTCTGTTATCAAAGTCCACATTAGGAGTTTCAAACCCAGAGTGAAGATTTTCATCAGTTACTTGATCCTCTCGGTATTTAAGAGAGATTTGTCGCCCTTATATGAAGGTGAAGAATTCACAAGACATTTTACGGGCACATGAAACTCCACATGGTCCCCGAAAATGAAGACAAAACAAAGGCATTACCTTGAGCCCATTTGTTTTTTTGACCTCCCTGGAGGGACCGATAGTCATGTCAGATGCCCAGGACCATCTCCCACTAGTGCTTTTAAACGCACTTGAAGTTCCTGTTGCTTGTAAATGTTTTCTGTTTCAGCATGATTGATTTAGAGTCCCAAATGTAAACAGACAACTTCTGCTGAACTTGTCTAATTTTTCTTTTAGCTTTTTTAGCAGTCCTATAAAAGACCAAAGTCAGGATCTTCACATTTTTGTATTTAGTTCTTTAGCGGTCACTAATGATGAAGTCCTGTGTGTGTGTGCATGGCTACACAAAGTAGCTCAGTTAGACGCTTTGTTATTAGGTCAAATATTTCCTAAAGTCGTCTATCTCGGCTCAGGTCTATGCAGCGTCCAACGTGGAGCTGATCACAAGGACCAGAACCGACCATCTGACGGATCAGAACAAGAACAAGACGAAAGGTAAGTCATTGTGAGCGCTACATCACGGTCAAACCCCAGCAGCTGACAGTCTCCGCCTTTACCGTTGCACCGGTGTGACCCCACCCCCCACCCCCCCGGCTGAAGCGGCAGCGACATCCCCGCTGTTGAGGTCAATAAGATCGCCCTTAGAGACACGGGATAACAGGCCGTAACGTTCTCTCTGAGGCTGCATCTCCTTTTCTGGTTCAGATCATTAATCAAACAGGATTAGCAAGCTTCCCTCCCAGGAGGGAGGCTGTCAGCGAAGATCAGCCGTTCCGTGCTCTACCCGAAAGAAGCGGATGTGATGGTTGATCCTGGTCTCCCAGGTCACATCCCCACCTGCATTCTGCTGCTGTGCAGGAGGAGGAAAGTGTCTGTGGAACCTGTGCAATGGCTTCTCCATGTGCAGCTCCCTTTCTAAAGTTTCACAAAATCCAAACTCTGTATTCTGTAATGTCCAAAGTAATGTCTGCTTCCGTCAGTTACCTCCTCTGGCTTCAGAAGCAGCATGGCAAACCTACAATATCCTGGTTTTTACTTTTGCACTGAAGTGTTGCAGATCTTCTCTAAACCATGAAACCATCCTTTCTATATGAATTTAAGCAAATGTTAGATATATGCGGATGGGGAATTGTTTTTGTTTTTTTTGCGGTTCTCACTAAATTCTAATTAAAGACCCCTGGCCTAAACTGTACTACATTTGTAAAAGTGGTACACTCTTCAGGGTTACAGTCTGCATGTTTCTCCACAAAGGATATTTTATGAGTTTTCACATGGGCTGCCTAAGACTGCACCATGAAATGAAATGAGCTGCTACTGCCCATGATTCTTTACAAATGACTACTGTCTTTCAGAATTCAAGTCTTTGTTTAAATGTAACCAGTAAACAAATGTATTGCTAATGTTGTCTTAGATTACTAAACTAATAAAATTTTGGGCCAGACAGTTTCTCTACACCAGAGGTCCTCAGCTGGTAGCCACAAAATGACCTAGATTTTTTTTTATTTTATTTTTTTTTTACTGTGCGTGTTTTCTAACATTTACTGCAATCAATTTTAAAGTGGACCGCTTTTGCAACATTTACGATACTCTGCGTATTACAGCAGGAGCCGGCTGGGTCCCTGTCTCTGCAGAGAGAAGTGAACATGCTGAGAATTTGAGATCCAAAATGTCCTACTCTGAGTTGGTGAGGAAATTGTCTTCTCTTAAAAAAACACCAAACAAACAAAAAACTGATTATGTAGATTTTTTTTCACTAACCTATGGTGTTTTGCTCAGACTGGATATAATATATGAGGAACCTGTACTTGTGAATCACGTTTCTCATGTGAAGGATGGGAATATTCTTGATAAAAGATGTTTTCTGGCTGTTTTCATAAGAGGATTAACAGTCATATAATATATTCCTTTTCAAAACAGTTCACATAAGGGACACGCATCCCTAGAATGCGACAGAACTCCCCACATTTGTTCAGACCTGGCTGCAAACCTCCCAGTTTAGTACACATTTTCACATCTGCTGCCGAACGCTCGGCAGCTTTACATCAGCTGAGCTGCTACCATCCTTGCGGAAGAGCTCTGTGCCTTACCTGTTGTTGGCTTTGAAATCTGCATAAAACAACAGGAGGAAGACTGAGTGTTACACCATGTTATAAAAACAACCGCTTATTTTATTTTCTTAACGCCGTTTGAAAATGGAGGCCTAATGCATTTTCCCTGGGATCGACTGTTTCCATCTTTGAACTCTCTATAAAAGCACGGCCTACTTTTTGATCACAAGGATCATTCAGTTAACTGCAGCTTCTTTTATACTGCAGGCGTCTGTTATATAACGGGAAAAGATTGGCTCGAGAGGATGACTTGTAGACGGAGCAGGAGGAGAGGTTTCCTCCTCTTTCTGTTCGTAATCGGACGTGTTGAGCTCGGCTGTAAGATCTCCTGAACCGAAGACGGCTCTTTAGATTTACTCCACTCTCACTGTGCTGCTTTAAAGCCTCCTCATGCTGGCCATTAGATGCTAAAAGTAGCTTCTTCTGAGCACAACCCTGTCTAGAGGGAAATAACTTTGTGGGCAGCTACGGTGGAGATAATGACCCCAGGCTTCTTCTCGTTGTGATAAAAAAAAAACAACAACAAAAAAAACTTTTTTTCCCACACTGTTTATATGCTTGTGTATCTGAACTGCTGTGTGTCCCTGAGCAGGCGGCAGAACTCCGCTGCAGAACTTCCTTGGGATTGCAGAACAACACATGGGTTCTAACAACGGGGTGAGTGCACGCTTGTTGTTTCGGTCTTGTTTTCTGTTTGACTGGATCCCATTCTTGATTGTGATTGTCTGGAATGAATGATCCCCCTGTAGTATCGCCATCCCATCCATCTTTCTCTCTGTGGACGGACAAGACGGTGTGTTAAAATGCCAGCTTTGTGGACAGGACAGCCCTCATGCAGTCGCTTATTTGAAGCAGCAGCCTGCTCTGCATCTATGACTCACACCTCCCTCCTTACTCCCTCTGTAATCTCCCACTGGTTTTTTTGTTTTTTTGTTACCGCTTTCCACTCTCCTGCTTTTCCCCTGATGCCACTCATAAAGACCCCCCCCCTGGAAACACACACACGCACACCTATGCACACACACACACTTTAATGTTCGTTCTCCAGATATTTTGAGCAGCTTTAAATCTCTGATGTGCAATTATTGTGACGTTCCCAATCCTAAATTTTAAAGAGGCAATAAAGCCACTCTGCAGAGATGAAAATCGTTGACTTGTTAGAGCTCTGAATTATCCAGTTTTGTCGTTTGTTCTTCCGTTTTCTTCCATTGAGCTGTTAAAAATGTCCCATCAATGCTTTGCAAAACGCTTTTCTCAAAAATATAGTTTTTCGAAGTGAGAAGATGATAATCTGACCACTGAAGGGCAACATTTTACGTTACATTTAAGATTTTTGCAAGGCTGGGAAAACGGAGACAGAGCCCCAGTTTTGTTGTAATCTCAGATTTGAATAAACTTGTAAATGTATGGCTCATTCAAGCCAACTACTAGGGAAGCCACCCGTACCAAATACTGACGTTTATTAGAAGTGTGACTCATCTAACCATTGTAAAGTGGTGCAGAGCAGAGAGACTTTCATGTGATGTCAAACCACCCTAACAACCAAACAAACAACCCCAGGAGATATCTTCCATGACCTCCACGGACCCCTGATGTTAAGAAAAAGATTCAGGGAAGAAAATGTTGGAATACGGCATAGATTTACCTTAGTTGAATGATAACCAACAGCCAATCATTTTTATTTTTATTTCTGTGTTACCTGCCAATTAAGGGTGGGCACTATGTAGCTATTACATTATTTTATGGTATTTTTTTTTTAAATAACAATATACATCATCCTGAATTTCCCCACACATATTGGCATCCTTGTTAAAGATGTGTAAAAGCCAGAAAGATAAATCATCATAATAATAATATATCATAATCTTTTACAAAAAAATCTATTTTAGTACATTTATCTGTTTATGTATTTATTTATTCATTCATTTATTTATTTAGTATCTTATGTTAGAACAGACTTATTGGCACCCCTAATTATTATTCTAAAATAAATCTAACTGCAGTATCTTTGCAATTTACTCTGATTTTTTTTGTAAAAAAAAATTTATTACATTTTTTCTATAGCTTCTCAAGGTTCTGACAAACTTTTATTTGTGATCCATCACTTCCCTTTTCCGTTTCTTTCTATTCTAAATCTGACATGGTACAAAGGGCCATTTCTCTTAGACACTGCTCAAAATAAAAAAAATAAGAACACAAGAAATCTTACAATATACCTTACCCTAAAATTCTCCATATCTATCGTCAGAGCTGTATTTAAAAGTGCAACGATGGGAAACAGTGCTGGACGAGGACCCACATTTACGTTGCTATCATACACAGTGAGAAGGAGTTTGTGGGATTAAACCTCTACAAAAATCTCAAGGACTCGCCGGCGTCTTGGAATTCAATTCAAAATCCATAATATGATTTTACCACATTTTTACCAAATACTTTGGTCAGATGAGACTGCTCATCAGTGCTGCGAGTTATTAGCCACGCCCCCTTTCCTTGACCTCAGCTGCAAGGTTTGGAAGTACACGTGGCTTTTGATCTTGATAGATAATACCTACATAATACATAATTCACATCGTGTTTATTGCCGACCTATGATCAGAAAGGGATTTTGCGTCAAGTTGTTTATGCAACAATCCCTCATGTTGGGTTTGACGTATGTGAAACTCAAAAAATTGGAATATCGGGCAAAAGTTCATTTATTTCGGTAATTCGGCTTAAAAGGTGAAACTAATATATGATATGGAATCATTACATGCAAAGTGAGATAATTAAAGCCTATAAATATACTTAAAGTAAAAGTTGGATTATGCTACACCAATAAAAGATTCCTTTTTTTTTTGGTCCGGACTCTTACACATTGATAAAGGTGGATGGCACTGTAAGTGATTATATATATGTTTCATCACTTTCATGCCACACAAATGATAATCCAAATCTAAACTTTACCGTTATTTAACAGGTCACCTTCCGAGTACTGTCCAAACATTTGTATTTTCTTTTATTTTCTTTTTTGTGCCACTGTAGGGAAACAAACACCAGGAACAAAAAGCAAACGAAGTAAGTTAAGAAAAAAAAACAAAAAACAATAATTTTATTAAGTACGAGCATTTGCTGTTGATCCCTAAATGCTTTGCGTCGTTATCGCCTTCTCCAGGCTCTGGTGACACACATGTCGTCCCCCGTGGTGACGAACCCTGCAGCGCTGACGGCCGAGGAGTACTTCAACCCCGGCTCGACGCAGCCGACGCCGAGGGACATCGGCCACCCGTGCCAGCTCACAACCAAGACCCAGAGGTGAAACCCAGACCGACAGGAGCGCAAACAGGCGAAGTGCAAAGTGCCAAAGCTGACAGCATGCTGGCCGGTATAAAATGAGCCACCCATGGCAGCTGACCACAACAATCCTGGGGAGGATGACAGATAACAACGAGGAGCAAAACACGCATATTTATGGCAGAGCTGGTGCAGTCAAGCATTTAGGTGCTCTGTCTCCAGCAGCTCTAGATGGATGACTCATAGCACCTTGTTGTCACTCCACTATGTCAAAAACACAAAATAAAACATGAAGGGGAGGATCTTGGGTCTCTCCAGGGAGTAAAAATAAAGAAAAATTGAAAGAAAATGTGCAAACAGGAACAAGAAAAAAGGGGGGGGGGGGGGAAACAGAAGCAGCTTTGTGGACAGTTTGCGTTAGTCGCTTGTTGATCTGTCCGGCCTTCTTCCGTCTGCTGGGCCGTTGGCCGCTTTGCGTCGTTCGTCACTGCTAAATAAAAAGCGACACGACACGATGAGATTAATTCTTTGAGGAGGCAGAGCCGCCTCTTGGTTCTGTGTTCATTATCGCACAAATTAAGAATCTTAACAATTGATTGGCCCTGCCTTTGAACACGACTCAGCAGCTCGTGGACAGCCCCCTGTCAGCAGATGCGATCAATGTCTTTTTTATTTTATTTTATTTTTTTTGCATCTCTGGCCAAACAACGGTCTGATCCCAGGGTCTAAATTGCTTTAATTGCGCACAAGTCAGACTTTTGATGGTTTCCACTGTTTGTTTTCGCCAGGAGTCTCAGATTGTGTGTGTGTGTGTGTGTGTGTGTGTTGTCATGTGTTAGGTTTAAAGCCAAGTTGTGGCTGTGCGAGTCCCATCCTCTGTCCCTGGCGGAACAAGTGGTGCCTATCATCGATCTCATGGCCATCTCCAACGCCCTGTTCGCCAAGCTGCGTGACTTCATCACTTTGCGGTTGCCGCCTGGTTTCCCAGTCAAGATCGGTGAGCGGGTTAGAGGGATAGATGAATGAATAGAAGGGATGGGGAGGTTTTAAAACGTTGGCTGGGTTGAATTGAAGGGGGGGGGTACAAAATGATGAATATTTAATAAACAGACGAGATGGAATGGTCTAAATGATCTGAGAGAGGGAGCTGACGGATAAAATGTCCCCCCCCCTCCCCTCCCCTCCTGCAGAAATCCCCCTGTACCACATACTGAACGCCAGGATCACCTTCAGCAACCTGAACGGCTGTGAGGAGGGAGCCGGACTCCGCTCCGACAACGACATTGGGGTGGAGGGGGACGGCCAGCGGGACGGCCCGAGGACCAACACTCCATCTCCAGGCAGCGACTCCTCCAGCGTCTCCAGCTCTAGCTCCACAAGTAAGTGTTGTAGTGTCCTCCGAGAATGTTCACACGACTTAAGATGTTCACTCGTTGTCAGGACGTAGCAAAATCATCTACGGATTTTATGTGGTAGACCCAGACGGTATCTTTATAGATAAAAATCTGAAAGGTGTGGCATGCATTTGTGTTCAGACCTGCTGCAAGTCTTTCTCTTTTTTGGGTGCATCTCTACCCGTTTTGGACATCTGGACTCTGAAATGTTTGCCCTCTTTTGTTTTTTGCTAAATATCTCCAGCTCAGTTGAACTTGGTCTTTCCCGGTCTCTAACGGACTTTCTTTCGGTGTTAGCCTGTTCTTAGCTCCATCCATAATTCAATCAACTCTGACCAGCCTCCCGTCATGATGTCTGTTAATTTCCTGACCCACATGCAGAACACAACACAGTCCGAAGCAGATTTAAAATCCTTATTGAAAGGGAGAATGTGAGGATGGTGACAAGAACAAGGGAACCTTCACGGGGGAAACCGGAAATGACGACATGTAAATGATGAGAGGTGAGACCCAGACAGGGTGGGGGGGTTGGTAGTCTGGAACGTCTGTAGGTGTTCCGTAAGCGGAAGATCGAGGGGAATGGACTGCCAGAGGTGGACGTAGGAGGGCGGACAGGCAGAGGCAGGCTGCCAAACGTGGAGACATTTCCAGGAGGTCAATGGAGCAGAGAACTGGTCACGGAGGAGGAGTTTGGTATTGCAGCCAGTGGAGTAACCTTGGAAGGAGCACGGGGAGATGCTACCAACAGGTAAACGCATAAGGTAAGCAGAGAACAAGTCCGCAGGGAACTGGAAGGGCTGGAGGTACCATCAGAGGCTAACACTCAGGCACTGAATGTTTGGCAGCCAGCTCCTTATAAAGCCAGCTGATCACTGATGGCAGGTGGATCCGCCCCCCTAGAGGTGATGGACAGCTCCAGCCTGTGGCGGCGCCCCCTGGAGGACTCACTACAAAGTGATAAGAGGGGACAAAAAAAGCCACACAAACACTTCCAGGTCCCTACAGCAGGATCCTGCCACCGCCATGTGTCGCCCCTAGAAGGGGTGTGCTCCGGGTGATGTGCTGTATTAGTTTAAACAGCACAAACACTAAAAACCTGAACGCATTCTTCTTCATGTGTGCCATGTCCATCGCATGGTTTGTGACAGACGGTAAGCAGGCATTCTTATGGCTTTGTTCTTTTTTTTTTTTGTGGAGCGCACCACCAACAGTCCTGTCGACAGACTCTCCAACCTGAGCTGTGGTTTTCTGCAGCACCTAAAGAGTTACCGTGTTTGATTCCTTCAACGAAGACTCTCCTTGCCTGTCAGTTTAGGTGACAGCAGCATAGTGTGACCTGTTCGCAGTTTGGGACGTTTTCTTATAACATAGCCCTGCTTTAAATTTCACCCGAACTCTCGCGCTGACTTCTCTGCTATGTTTCTTTGTCTTTATGATGCACTTATTTCCCTAACGTTCTCTAACAAACCTCTGGGTCCTTCACAGGACGTTTATGTGAAATTGGAGACAGAAGGACTGTGCTTACTAATAAGGGGACTTCTGAAGGCAATTTTATTTAGAGGTATAAAAGTGAAAGTGGTCAGATTACAAATGCACAGCACACTTCCATATTTTGCATTTTAATGCATTCTTCTTCTTCTTCCTCCCCTTCACGAATGCCCCCTACTATGTGTTGCTCAATCACATAGAATCCCTATGAAATGCAGCGAGGTTCCTGAAATTGTTCCGTCCGTTGCGCATCCTCCTCTGCAGAAGCCTAGCTGTTTGCAGGATGAAGTGTAACTGAGGAGAACGATGTGAGCTCTTTGTAATCACGAGATTTTACCGGACAGATTTGTTCTGTGTGCACCTGGATCGCGTCCTGCGTTTATTTGATCAGAACCTCATCAGCAAATTTCGAATCTGCATCTGTGCTGGGCAGCCGGGTAATTAATTTGACGGAACCTCTTTGAGAATCCCCGACGTTGTCGGCTGCACCTATGAGAGCGCTCTGAGCCGGGCAGTTGTCATGTGGTGTGTTGAAAGTTCATGAAGGAGAAAATAAATACTCCATCGTTTATGAACTGTTTCTTCTCTACTTGTTTGGCTCAGAAATATGTGCCTCTGTTTATCCTTTTCCGGCTCTTCTCCTTCAGTGTCCTTTAATGTCAGATAACAACCCCCCCCCCCCCCCCCCCCATCTCTTGCCCTTTGCCTCTCCTCCCTGTGTGAAACAGTGTCATGCAGAGCAGGAGAGATTCCCCCGTGTGTGTTCGAGCCCCCGCCTGGATACACCATGCTAGGAGGCAAACAGAGAGACAGCATGAGGGAGGAGGAAGAAGACTTACTGCAGTTTGCTATACAGCAGAGTCTTCTGGAGGCCGGATCCGAATATGATCAGGTGATCCCACTGGGAATTCCTTGAGTTTTCTGGAGGCGACAGCTGTAGCTGTCCCCTATTAAATGTGTTTTATACCAAATGTGGTGCTTGTACAGCCACGTTGAAAAATGCCAATTCATTGTTTCCTAAGTAACTCCACCGATTTAACACAAAAGCTCTGCAATGAAAATCAAATCATTCAAAACAAAATCTCCTACTGTAGCACCTCCAAATCAGCCAGGAGATTGAAAACCATTTTTTTCCACAACTGATTGTGATAAATAAAACCTTCTTCAAATAAATTAGTAAAATAAAAGAACGCAGCATCGTGGAGGTTCTAAATAACATTGAAACCCTTCATAGGACTTGCCAACAGCTTTTTAAAATGAATGAGTAGCACATCCTGGTACAACAAATGATCTTTGCCATAACATACCTTCATTGTTTGAAGCAACGGAAGTGCATAACAATGGAATAAATACTATCATTCTAGTGTTCAAAAATAAGGTAGCGCACTTTAGTTAACTTTGTGTAGATCTGGATTAGTTTGCAGCAACAGTGAGAAAGTATGCCTCAGAGTTAAAGTGTCAGAGCGGAGAAACATTTTGGTAACGAGCAAATGATTTCTTTGAAAAAGATGGTCAGCATTATATATGCATAAACTGTACAGTGTCATGAATCCCGCAAGCAACACCTTTTCTCTATATGGGCCTTTTTCCACCAAGCTGGTTCCAGTGCTAGTTCGGTGCCAGAGTCTGACTTGGAACCGGTTCGCCAGAGCACCCATTTCTTGGTTTCAAAATGGTGCTTAACCTAGCACCAACTCCTAAGAACCACTCCATCTCCCCACGTGGGCGTATACAGTTATGTTGTAGTGCTTTAGATGACGTTGTGACGCAGCAACGACTGAAGCCCGCGTCAGAGGAAAAACAACCGGTTCTTTGAAAGAACGGGCTAAGAACCGACTAGGCTCTGGCGTTGGCACTGGCACCGAACTAGCATTATGCCTAGTTTATGCTTCTCCGTCAGCAAGTTTGCACCCACACGCACACGTATTGACGGAGACGATTTTCTTTTATACCTCTCCGTTGGTGTGTCAGTGTTGCAAAGCAATTCCCCACCAGGACAGCAGGGTTTGTACACCTTTTCAGGCGGGTCTACCTTCCATTGCAGTGACATCTCTGGTCAACGACAGTTTATTTACTTCAGTTTTAACGCACATCCACTCCAGGAGCAATGGCCGACAGGGAGTGAGTTTTGATTAAGCTGGAAAGCTTTTTACTAGAAGTGCAGCTCAATAAATACTCTAAAAACACATGTAAACAAACAAACACAGTGGTCTGTTTTGTTGTTCTCTACACATCCTGGTGTTCAAAATCGCCAAAAGACCATATTAGATAAACTGTACTTGCAATATAAAGCATCCAGTGCCCAAAAGCTGCATTGACTACTAATTATGTTGACTGTAGGGCACTTTTCTGGTGAAATGACCTTGGGCTGTCACAATCACAGACGTGAGCTTTCCGTTGCGTTCAACGGATAGTTAAAAAATTGGGCTCTACTCCGTGCGTCCTTGCGTGGCTGTCAGAGAGCTCTTGCCTCGACGGATAATGGCTCTGCGTGTTTCCACACCTCCGCAGAAGGAGAAGTATAAACTAGGCTTCAGTTCTCTTTAGGTGGAAAAGCCCTATAATATGCGAGTCTCACGTTTAGAGATGAGTGATATGAAATAGTGAACCTCTTCACTATATTCTCATTTCCTTGAGATATGTAGCTGTATATATGTGTCGACATATGAGCACTCGTTTCAGCTTAATGTTTTTGAACCATATAAACAATGTTTAGATGTATTTTAAATACTCACTGAGCTTGCAACGTTATCCAAAATGTAAAAAGTGCCAGACTCCTAGGAAAACTATACAGACAGTGGTTCTGGAAGGCATTCATAACCAGGACCTTCTGTCTGTGAGGTAACAGTGCCAATTACTGCACGGATGGATGGATGGATGGATGGATGGATGGATGGATGGATGGATGGATGGATGAATGGATGAGTTTTTTTCATATTTTTTTAACCTGAAGCTGTGCCACAATCATGTGACACCAACATCATATCAAACACTCTATGAAACTGATTTCTTGGGGTGCACCGATCCCACTTTTTCAGTCCCGATACCGATACTGATGCCTGGGCTTTGTGTATCTGTCGATACCCGATACCGATCCGATACTATTGTTGAATTAATAATAAACTGTATACCCTCCACCTTATACCTTACTTGAAGAGACTAAAGGTACCAGACTTTACTAACTAAACATAACTAAGACTTCTTTTTTTCTTTTTGACCCCCCACCTTTTGTTTTCCTGAGGTGCAGGAATTCAGCGTGCTCCTTAGCATAGTGTTTCTGGATGTGCTTGATTAAAGTGGTAGCGTTGTACTTTGCAGTAATACCACCTCCCTTCGAAACATTTACTTTGCAGACATCGCAAACAGCCGGCGAACTAGTTGGAGTGGCAAGCATGAAATATGTCCACACAGCCGACCCTCTGGTTCGCTCCATGTTGCTTCTAGCATGCGACACACGTGAAGCTGACGCATGAAATACATTCTGCTGCGACTAAAAAGAAATAATATCGGATCGGTGCATCCCTACTAATTTCCTATGCTAAGAAATTAATCATTGCTGTATGTTTTCAAAAAATAGCACGGGTAAAGTTTTGTTTTGTTTTTTTATGTTTCTGCACCTAATCGATTGTGATGGACATTGTCCCCCCTTCTTAAAATTACATTTACAAATTCAACAATAAGTCAGCGAAGACCCCAACACTTGGGTGTGCTGGAGTACACAAACAGCACTCTGTTTCGAGGTAAAAACAATTCTGGTGAAGTTAAATCAATAAGTAACATAAATTGCCTTTTGATGTTTGGAACCAAGAGGCGTTACGTTTCCAGCCGCCTCGGAATAGGCTTGTGTTTGAATCCCAGGGATCCTGCTCCTGATAATCCTCGGCTTTCTTCTGGGGGTGCAGCCTGGGATATAAATAGTCTCAGGGAGACAGGTCAGAGAAAATCCACAAATGTATCTCTTTAGGTGAGAACCAAAAGCTGAGAGGAAGCTTGGACAGCTGAGGTTTGGTGCCGTGAGCTCAGACACTCACGTGACATTAATTACATCTTTAATGTATAGTTTGTATACATATTACTACGCTAGGAAAGTGAGTTTGAAGTGTATTACATACATAAGGTAAACCAACGTAGACTTGTTTTATTTTCCAACAGCAAGCTTTGTACTTTTCAACTAAGGGTTAAATGTGTATGTCCTGGAGTTCATTAATAAAGTCTGTGTACCAAAAAACCTGAGCCAGTATTAATCCAGTTCACTGTCAGTTAATGAGTCATGATCAAGCCAGCTGGCTGCCTTTGTACTCCATGTGTGTGTGTGTGCGTGTGTGTGTGTGTGTGTGTGTGTGTGTGTGTCTGTGTGTGTGTGTGTGTGTGTGTGTGTGTGTGTGTGATTGGTACTTTAGTGAGGATTGACAGGAAGAATTCCCAGAGCAAGTAATCAGCCTTTCCAGAAACCCCTCCATCTCTTCGTTCTCTTCCGGCACCCTCTCTTTGACTTCCTGTTTCACCTCCTCTTTGTTTCTAGGTGACCATCTGGGAAGCACTGACCAATAGCAAGCCAGGAACACACACCCTGTCCTGTGACCCAAGTCGTGTAGAGAGGTAAGAAAAAGGTTCGTTTTTATTTCCCTAAAGGGCATATATCATGATTTTGCACAACTTTTAAATTTGTTAGTTAGGTTTAGGCTTGTAGCTCCCATTAGCTACCCATATTTATTGTGAAGGGTTTAGTGTCGCCAGTTCAGAAGATAAACATATTGACAGATTAATCAAATGAGAAGAACGAAGTCAAGAGAACTGTTGTTCAAGTACGTTCATTTGGAGACCTAAAGAAACGGCACCATACCAAAAAATTTAAAAAGGCTCTATGGCAAGCCTGGTCTACCTGTAATTCACCACAATGGGGAATGACCACTTTTAAAAATAAAAAAAGAAAAAAGAAAAGAGAGAGATCCATAGAAACTAAAATTCTGGGAGCATTGGAGTTAAAAGTTGCAATTTCTGCTCCAGTTCTGACCAGCATTCTCCCTCTAGTGATGACAGATGAAACTCTACTCCAATTTCTTGCTACAACCATGTCACCAGAATGCTTACTATGTGTGAACATGTGTAAACACACATGTGAATGAAGGCAGATAAAAGTCTCATTCTTCCACTCTGTTATACTCACGGGGGCTTTGTTGCACCTGCAGTATTGTAGCTGTCAAAAAGATTTTCTGAAGATCCCCCATAAACTATATAAGTCTGTCCACAGTTAATTTTTTTTAATTTTAAAAGCAACATATTTTCAAATGTGGTGATTGGGAGGGAAGTCAAAATGCTGATAAACACTCCGCCACTCATTTGGCTCAAACACTGGGACAAAAACAGTTATAGCTACAAATGATTGTGTAAACAGAGCTTTTAATGATTTATTGAATAATTTTGATATGTGGACGTCTGCTGATGTGCTGTACTGACAGTGGGCACACAAACAATGCATATTAAAAATCTAGGCAAATTTATGCTCACAAATAATGCCCAAGGTCACCTCTACGTTCTGGCTGCTAAGTTACTTCAGCTGTCTGCTGTCATTGTGGCATATTTCTTCCCTTTAAGCTAGGTTTGCAATTTCAAATTATTTCGATCTAATACTTTCAACATCTTTCGGGTTTTGTGGCTCTAAAATATGATCAAATTCAATACCATCAACAACTGCATCTTTCAGTTCGGCATCCAACCCCTCCAGTAAGAGGAGTGGCGGAAGTTAAATCAATGCCTCCTTGAATAATAGATATAAAAAAAACAACTTTTTTTAAACGAACAGCACAGAATCTTTCATCTTCAAAACAGCTGAAATGCTTCAACAAAAACAATGTAAATCTCCATGATTGTCAGCATGGAGGCGAACTATCCTGCCACCCCCTCCTCACCCCCGACCGCCTCTCACATCCTCTCTTCTGTCGTGTTTTGTTTCTCTTCACTATCTTCCGAACCACCATTGTGTGTTTTCTTCCCCACTGCAGCTCCTTCCTTCCATCTTTGACTCGCATCCTGTGTTCTAGCGCTCTCCTCCCCTTTTCTATTATCTTATCCATCCTGCTATTCTTCTCTCGTCTCCTATCTACACTGTGCTGCTGTGTTTGCGAGAGAAGGAGGAGAGTTTCCTGCAGTTGACTTTAGTTTGTTGTCCTTATCTGACGTTCCCGTTTGAGGGGCCAGGAGCCGAACTGTGCTCCACGTCTTTTACTGTTTTCATTTTCTCCGTTTTCTCATAGCAAAGCATTAGCAGTCTGTTTAACATTCCGTATTTTTTAATGAATCATATATTAGATTCCGATGAGGCGGATATTGGCATCATCGCCTGTTCAATATTGAACAGAATGTAAACACAAGGCTTCAGAAAATCTCACCATCTTCTCTTCCTATACCCAACAAGAGCATTGTTGTGTATATCAGGGCTATGTTAAGTCACAGTACAACAATCAGTCACATAATTTATGCAAACATTTCAACCATCTATTTACCAATCTGACCCGCATTATTCCCCCCCCACTGGACGATCGGATGTAAATGTTATTTTTGTTGCTAGTTCGAATTAGAGACTGGAACAATTCATCCAAAGTCTGTCAAAAATCAGTAAACCAAAGTGTAAAGTTATGACTAACCAAATCATCATGTGAAATCATTTACATGCTTTTACTGATTAGAAATATTAGTCATATTTTTATTTTATTTAATTTTTTTCATACATATTATGTCTTTCTTGTCAAGTTACTGTTATTTATGTTCTGTCTAGGTTGTTTTGTAGTTATCTGAAAATGTCAATAAAAAGAAAAAAATATTTAAAAAAAGAAATATTAGTCATAAGCTAAACTAACCAGAAAAACAAATAATTAACTTTTTTTGATAATAATGAAAAAATAGTATGGCGGAAAGTTCAGTCGTTATAGGTTCATTGATTAGGCTTTTATTTGATTTTATAATGCTTTGATCAGATTTTCCAGAAGCCGCGTATAAAAGGATCTCTACTTTAACCTGATTCCTATCTCGTCTATTCCGAGCTTCTCCGATCTAAGACGGGAACCGGGTGAAGGGGTTTGAAGCACTCTCTTTTACGCATCTGTGACTTATTCAGTCTCAGACCAGCAGAAATAAAACACAAAAATGTTCCCTCCTCGTTTCAAGTCTGAACCGTCAGACAACCTATCGCAAGGGGGTTGTGATGCTTCCACGTCTCTCCTCCGAGAAAGCCACGAAGCTTTATTCTTGGCTTTGAGTTGTGCAGTGTGGGTAGAGGGAGAGCGTGGAAATACTACACAACTTTTCTGAACCTCTGTTCATTCAGGGAGAGCAGGTAGAACAGGTGCAGAGTTTTAGATGAACACTTGCCTGTCCTTTCAGATGCACTCGGACTCAATCCACTTGAGCGCCTCCATCTCCTAAGAAAACTACGGCACTTTGGTGTCAGGGAAAGGATTCTAATTATGGTTTGTCGGTCACTCTTAAGAATCAATTCTTACTTTCAGTATCACAACTTTCTCACCAGAAAACAGGGAGCAAAACTGTCAAGGATTGTGGATCAAGCAGGGAAAATAATTGGCCTACCACAAATACTATTGTCAAACCTGTATGAGTGCTCTGTGATTAGGGAAAGCCCTCCTAATCACAGAGGAAACCTTCTCATCCCTTTTATCACTGCTTCAGCCTCCTCCCATCAGGCGGGAGATATAAAGTTCCGTTGGCTAAGAAAGTATTTTACAAAAAAATCGTTCATTCCCACCGCCATCAGTCCTTAACACCAAAGGAATAGCTTTTTAAATTCCACAACTTTAAAAAAAGAAAAAAAGCTAGTGGAGGCACATGATCTATTACCAAAAAAAAGGCTTAGGAAAACCTAATAATAATAATAATAATAACTTTATTCATAAAGCAAACAAAGCGCTGAACATCAATTACAGAAACATAAAACATTACTAACAGTAAGAATACTATATTAGACATAATCTAAAATATATAAAATAGCTTAAACAGGTGGGTCTTCAACTTAGCTTTAAACACCTCTATAGAGCTTGCTTAATGTCTGGAGGTAGTTTATTCCAGAGAAATGGAGCGCGGAAAGAAAACGCACGTTCACCAATTGCTTTTGTTAAATAAGACATATTTAAATGATTAGAATTTAAATGTTAAACATATGTAGCTACTCATTCAATTATAAAAAATCTCTTTGTTTCCTCATTTTTAATCTAATATTACAATGTTTAATCTGAATCCTCAGTTTTTGTCTCAAGCGGTCGCTCACCAAGGTGGCAAATTACAAATAGACTGGGTTTGCCACAGAGCGCTTTTAAATCTCCAGGTGGGGTGCCAGTTTGTTATTATATTAAAAATATATATATTTTTAAATAATATTTGGTCTATTGCACTCGGATCAAAACATTACGTTCTCACATGCTGAACCGCTGTTCCGTCCATGTTGCTTAGGACGCCTCAGCACAAGCCCCGCCCCCCGTCCAGCCTCTGCTCCACCCCCTCCAAGAAGCAGCCGCCCACCTGCACCTATGACGAGCAGCTGCGCATCGCCATGGAGATCTCGGCCCAGGAGCAGGAGGAGGCGGACCTCCGGCGGCGGCGGGAGGAAGAGGAGCTTCAGCGAATCATCCGGTTGTCCCTGATGGAGAAGTGAGCGCCAAAACGGCCCGGTAGCGGGCGGCGTAAGCGGGTTAGGGTCTGCACTCAGGACGTGTGTGTGTGTGTGTGTGTGTGGGATAAGAGGGAAGAGACGGCCACTTGGGGAAACTTTAAGCACACTCTTAACTGCCTGAATCATCTTAGTGACACAATCAAATCTCCTTCTTCTTCTTTTCTCCCATCGCCTTCGTCAGACCTTTTCCCTTGAAGCCGTGCGGCGACAAGGCTGGAGAGGGGCACCACACGGCACCTTGTTGAGCAGTGCCAGTTTACAAGCAACAAAACGCCCAAATAGCAGTTTTCTTTGCAGCGGGGTCAATGGCTCTGTAGTGTTTCTTCTCCAGCATTACACACACGCACGCACACACACACCCTGAGCCCTTCTGCCACTGAACCATTTCATTTTCAGTCTTTAAAAATGGGGGAAAAAGCATTGACGTGCGAGGAGCCTGTGTTGGTAGGGCTGAGATGAATGTCAAAAAAATTTTTTTCAAAATGTGCAAGTACGCTTTCTTACTTTCCGTTCATTTACACAAAATCGGCATGTACTGTACTTGGTTTTGCTGGTGGAGCGCATATAAGACTGTTTTGACGAGTTTTGAGCACAAAGCAAAAAAAAGTCGGGCCCTGCAGTTCAAGCTTTAGGCAGTAGGAGGCGACGGCAGGTGCGCTAGCTATACTGTATAAGAATAATGAGTGTATTGAAACTAATAAAGGACTGATGCTCGTGTTCTGTAAGCTGTCTGTGGAATAGATATGTTATTGGAAGAAATTTGTACTCACGCTACAAAAAGTGATTTATTATTATTTTATTTCTTTTGTCCGTGTTTCTCCTCGGTCACTGATATAGACAGAATGTCAGCATGATGCGCACCAATGAGAGGGTTTCTTGTTGTCTGACCTGAGCCTGAGTTGGAGAAATCTCCCTGAGGAGCTCTGAACATGCGGTACGAGTGAACTGATGTGAAAAAAAAAAACACACAAAAAATGCCTCCAAAAAACACTGAATGTCTGCGAATAATTGTAATTAACTTAATGTTGTAAGGCTCGTGCCTGTCCAATGATGCGAGTCAATCAAATGCAAGGAATTACAGAGGGGTGGGAGGAAGGGGGTGGGATCCCCCTTTTTAAAGAAAACAATTTTTCTGAGACAAATGTTTACCACTACGATATCAGCACAAAGCGGGGAGATTCACTTCGGTCTCCTCTCTAATTACAGTACATCTTGGATTTTTATTTATTTTCACTTTGTAAAAGCAGTCGTTGCGGAACACCGATGCATTGAGATGTTTTCAAGATGTACCCTGCAAAGTGAATTCTGATGATGATTCAAATAAAGAAACACATTTTGGAACGGTGGTACTACGAGTGATTTGTTTTTTTGTTTTTTTAAACCCCGTCTGACTTCTATAGGCAAGGCTTGGAAATGTTCCGAATCCCTCCACCCCTTCCCCGAGTTTTCCAGGTTTTCTCTCAGTAAAAATGACGACACGGGCAAAAAGCTGCAGCAAAAGACGGCGGTGATCTGTTTATAGCTGCTGCTGCCACCTCCGTCCTCTTCCCTGTGACACGGATTCCCCGGCGCCTGAAGCCTGGATCCGAGAGGGGGGGGCCTTAGTTATTTTAGGCTCGACATGGAGAAGAAGAAGAAGAAGAAGAAGAACTTAGAGAGTGAATCGTCGGCGTGCAGCAACCATTCTCAACCATTTTACTGACATTTTCCCTTAAAAGCATTCAGTAATCTGTCATGTAAAAGAGGCCGAATGCTTTCCTGCATGCTTGTAATGTTAGATGCAGATAAAGGCAGGCAATTATTTATTTCTTTCTTGCGTAAAAAGTTGGCCATAAGATTGTACTCAATCATCAAATTAAACTTTATTTATAAAGCGCTTTTCATACAAAATAGGATCTCAAAGTAATTTACAACGCACCCCCCCCCCAACGCACACACTTAAAAGCAACAGTAAACAAAGACATTGGGCCGAGTACAGATGAGCCAGGTAAGGAAACATCACCAGGGAAGCCATCTGCACCGGCGGCAGCAGATCGACAGCAACAGCCGAGGCACCGACACAGGTCGCCCAGCGGAGGGAACGCCGAGACCCCCGCCTCCAGCCAAGCTCCACCTGGAGAGCAACCAGGCAGCTACAGCCGACCACAGCTCACAAGGCAGAGGGCTCCCACAGAGGAAACACTGGAAGGAGGATTAAAAAAACTGGTTAAAATATTAAAATAAAGAGTAGGTAAGTATGAGAATAAATAGTAGAACACTAACTAAATTTTAATTGATAAAATGTAGAACTATTTAGTGTAAAACATTGATCAAATTTAATCAAGTTAAACATGCAGAGGAATTAAGTAGATATTAATAAATAATTATTAAATTAAAAGCTAGGCTAAAAAGGTGAGTCTTGAGCCTGCTCTTAAAAACTTCTCTGCGGCCCTGAGGTCCTCTGGCAGCCTGTTCCAGATGTGAGGGCCATAAAACTGGAAAGACGCCTAACCATAAGTGTGTGTCCTGACTTTAGGGATGACAAGGAGACGGCTGCCAGAGGAGCGCAGAGAGACCATTAAGACACTTAAAAACCATTAAAAGAACCTTAAAATCGGTCCTAAGACACACAGGGAGCCAATGCAGTGATTTTAAGACAGGTGTAATGTGCTTCCGCCTCCTGGTCTTCGTCAGGACACGTGCTGCTGAATTTTGTAGGAGTTGTAAACCTGATATACTCTTTTGGGGAAGACCAGAACGCAGGGCATTACAGTAATCAATCCTTCTGGTGATAAACTGAAGAAGCCTCCTGTTATTTTATAATATGTTATAATTCCAACAATAGCAATTTCACGAGTCCCTTAAACGCGACTCGAGTCGGGGTCCAGGACTCAAGTAGCCCACTGCAGTCCCTGGTGCAAGCTTCAGTTTTCAACTCTTACCGCATATTCACATTAGTATTAAGGTTTGAACGTTGACTGGACCATCCGGACATGAATGTGTGTTGAACTTAAACTGTTCCATCGTAGCATTTCCGGGAAGTTGTCCTGATGGAAGGAGAACCTCTGACTGGGAACGTCTTCTGCAGCCTCCAGCAGCTTTTCTTGCCGACTCGTCCCGTATTTATGTCCCTCTGTCTTCCGTTCTGAATGGATTCCCCTGTCCCTGCTTCGGAAAAGCATCTCCACAGCCTAATGCTGCCAACACCATGTGTTTTATTTTAATATTCCTGATCACTTTGGTGTAGGAATGTATCGATAAACCGATATATCGGGATATTTTGTCACGATATTGTATCATATTCAAAAGCAATGTATCGGGGGGTTTTCAGAATTGTAATGGAACCATTAATGACGAGTCCTTTTAAAAGTAAAAATTAAAGTGTGACTGGTAGTTTGTTGCCGTTTTCACCTTCTTCGTTCCAGTGGATCAACTAGATCTAGTAATAAAACCGGATCTGTTAAAGTATGAAACAGGCTGGAGGGTTTAGAATGCTGCGTCAGGTTTTCTACAATTTAATTCGGTTTTAAAAACCACAATATATAGGCTCACATCGTCTCCTCTGTATTATGATACATATCCTATCGCCAGATTTTTACCAGTCCACATACTCAGTCTGGTGTGTTCCTCGATCATGATGCTGTTTGTTCACCAATTTCCTTTAATAAACCTCTGAGGCCTTTCACGGAAAAGCTGTAAATTAACAGATTGAATTAAGCAGATACTAACTAATCTTACTCTATTTCAGGTTATCAGAGCAAAAAGGGCTGAATACAAATAAACACCACACAGATTAACAGTTTTTTTTATGTCCTTTTCCTTCTACTTCACAATTACGTGCTTCTTTGTGTTGGTGTATGACATACAATCAAGAGAAAAACAACCCAACTGTTTTATGGTCTAAAGTTACAAATATTCTGGGGTAAGAATATTAAATAAAATCAGGTTATTGTGGAGAAAAGCCTCAATCAGGACACCGATATCTTTAGAATCCAGATGCTCCAGATGTATGGAGGAAGTAATGCAGCCTTCATGGTAGAAGGATGCTTCGACTCTGGCGATGACAGCGTCACAATAAGGAGGTTTTTAAAAATAAGGAGGAAACTAAATCTAGATTAATTTCCTCCAACTTTGCACTCACTATTTTCCTACAATCTAACCTTCATGGAAAATGCCAGATTCTTTGCCTCTTTTTATTTTTTTTAAATCTTTAGGTTTTTTTTCATGTTCAGTTTGTTTTGCCAGAGCGTATCTCAGCAGTGCCCCCGGTGGCCTGCATCCGAGTGTTTAATAACCAACATGAAGCAGTGAGTAAAATGTCAGCCTGTGAATTAGATTAGCTGTGCTCATCAATTCTCAGCGGAGACACTTTGTG
This sequence comes from Valencia hispanica, assembly GCA_963556495.2. Classification (NCBI taxonomy): domain Eukaryota; kingdom Metazoa; phylum Chordata; class Actinopteri; order Cyprinodontiformes; family Valenciidae; genus Valencia; species Valencia hispanica. The sequence continues at coordinate 44,771,964 of OY747700.1, read as the reverse complement.
GTGTGTTCAAAGACATGGTTAGCTGTGGGTAAAAAACAAGCAGATTATATCAGCCATGATAAAAGGTTGAACCTCCTCGGTCTGTGTTAAATGTCAAGATTATAACTTCACATTTTCACCTGCATTAACTTTTCTTTCATTTGGTTTCTTATGCTGTATAATAGTAAATCAACTTGACCACCAGAGGGTGCTGATGCACCAAGCAACATTTGAGTTCCTATAACCAGACAGGAGACGAAACAAAATGCACACATACTTCCGCATATTTATTTACAGCTAAAGCAATCAATATGAAAAAGAAAAAAAGAAACAAACAACATATCAGCTTTCTCCTGGTTTAATTAAAAAGACAAGTCCAAAACCACAGAGACAAGTCTACTGAGAACAGTGCAAAACGAGCTTTCCCAGCGTAAGAAACGGATTTCAAATAAAAGACACAAAAAAAAATCATCCATGTGATAAAGTGCATGTTGTAAAAAACAAAAAAAAAACGCTCAGGTTGCAGTTTTTTCTTCTTCTAAACTTTGAACAGGCGGCGAGGGTCTCACACTGACAGACGCTCGTAAAAAAAAAAAAAAGAAAACCAGACGAACATAACCGAGTGCAGAGTTTGCACCACTCCAGTCAAAGTTTACACATTCATATAATATTACTGTACTCCAGTTGAAACTTCCAGTGGTTTACATGCAAACACGTGTTCATCATTTCTACCTCTCTCTCTCTCACACACACCCTCTGGAGCCAACATGCTTCGCCTGCTCCTCATTCACACGCGCCCTGCAGCCTCTTCCACGCTGCTTTAGTCCATGGCACTGAGGTTACATGGTGTTGTACAGCAGAGTGATGGCTTGTTTCCGCTCCGCCGAGGCTTTGCGGGGACGTCTCGACGAATGTCCCCTGCCCTGCTGAGACGCCGCCGCCGCCGATACGCCGCTGCTGCTTCTACGGCCGCCGGTTTCCTCCCCTTCGCTTTTGTCGTCTTTCGAGGAGGACAGGTGGGAGGGGGGCGAAGGCACGTCGTCAGGGGGCGGATGGGTGTTCAGAGACAGCACCTTCTGCTTCTTCCAGGTGTCGTCTGGGTGAGACTGTATCAAGCAGGAGTCCTGGGAGTGTGATGATGATGATAATGATGAAGACGACGTGGGGGACGGTCCCAGGTCGCAGAGGTCGTTTGCGGATAGCTCCAGGCAGTCCAGTTTAGCCAGAGACGCCGATCTCTTCATGAGGGAAGGGGGCGTGAGCCCCGCCTGCCGCATGCGGGCCTCCAGCTCCGTGGCTCTGTGCCACCCCGGTGCCTCGCAGGGACCCCTCCCCTCCTGTTTCTCTTTCAGCCGCTGTCTGACTGCCTGGCCTGGAGGGCTGCGTTCAGATCCTGAACCTTTGTGATGTCCCGACTTGGTGTCCATTGTGTCCGTCGGCCTCGGAGGCCGCTCCGGTTCTCGTGGTCGGCCATCCGTTGCCTCCAGTCCGACACCCTCCTGAAGAAAAGCCTGCAGCTCTCTCAGGGTCTGCTGAATGCGCTCCAGCTCCTGGCTGCTACGAGCCAGCCTGCTCTGGGCTTCGTAGCCGGGTCCACAGCTCGCCTGGCCGTCCTGAGGGGCACGGTCCGTTTCAGACTCCTCCACAGTCACTCCGTCCAGACTCAAAGCGGCTGGACCCTGCAGGCTTTGGCTGTGCGGCTGGCCCAGTCTGCTAGACTGGGCTGAGGTATCTAGCGATGATTCTTCTAACTGAATAGTAGAGGTATGTGATGATGTCAGCATGTTGCTATTTAGAGATGTGTGCATAAAGTCAGGCGAGGCACCAGAAACCTGGCCGACATGCGGGTCAGAGGAGCCTTCACGCTCCTCTGCGTCTTTGGGTTCAGCAGAAACAGCCGCGGCGTCTTCCTGAGCGAGCGCTCGCTCCGCAGGGTGCAGGGCTGATGACGGGGGGGGAGGGAACCCGATGGCCTGGGAGCACGGCGCCAACCTGGCCGGAGGCTGCTCGGCGCCGGGGGAGTGCAGAGGGGAACGCTGGGCCGCCGCCTGCTCCAGCTTCAGCCTCTGCTCCAGCTGCTCGGTGGCCCGACGGACCGAACCGGCCTGCCCGTCATACGGCAGGCTGGAGGGAGACGGAGGCGAGGAGCTGCGTGTCACCTGGGAGGGTTCCGACACCTCCTGGTGTTCGTCGTGCTGGACTGGCTGGGAGCCGAGTGCGGATGAAGGGGGTGATGGTGATGAGGAGGAGGAGGACGAGTCGGAGGGCCGACTGGAGGAAACGAAGGCAGAGTGGGATATGGCTTCGATCTCAATGACAATGTGGCGGACTGAGATTCCATTGTCGCGCTGAGCGAGACAGGTTTGGTCACAGCTGTCCTCAGACTGCAAAGAAAGAGAGACAAAGAAAGAGATTTTACAACTCAGAGAAGCAGCAAAAGTCTTCGCTTCAACGCAACTTTTGTTTGACACACCGGGGGAACACAGTGGTGGCAGCACCATGCTGTGGGGATGCTTTGAAAGCCTTCAGCAGAGCTTCACGCTCCAACAGGGACCCTAAACATGTCAGAATGGCCCAGTCAAAGTCTGGAGCCAAGGCCAAATCAGAACCTGGACATCTCAGAGTTTGAGAGCTTCGGCTGGGAATCCAACAACTAACAAAACATCTCATTGTTCTATTATGAGAAAGTGTGAAAAAGTTCAAATGGCGTGAATACTTTCACAAGATAGCGTGATAAACACCTCTGTTGTGATCATGCTAAAAATAAAGCAGATTTATGACCATCAACACTCCCCTAGTCTGACTGTAATTTAATATGACAGATCCTGACAGTTCCTCTGTGTTCCAGTGGGTGTCACTGTGAGAAGCGCTTCCTCTTTAGCCTCCAGGCTACCGTCAGTCAGAGTCATGACGGCGTTTATGCAAAACGGAGCAGTAAAACTTAACTGGAACAACCAGCTGAACCATGGCTGCTGGGAACAGCTTCAGTCGGCACGCAGGGCACATTTCTAAATACATCATCAGGCACTCGGTAAATATTTCATGGAAGTCACACACATACACTCACAGTCGCCTCACACGCATCTCTTTTTCATAAACTGTGGTTGATTCTCATGAAGGAACATGATTTGTATAATTTGGAACATTTTGTTTACATACAGATAAGAGGTTGTTTTGTTTTTGTTTATTGCATCGTGGACAGAACTGAACCGTTCCTACCTGACTGGTCCCATTGTCCTGCGCCGCTTCACCTTTAACCCCTGCGTCTCCATCAGGCGACACGGGCGATCTCTGCTGTTCCGACTCCTGAGGCGAGGCAAGAAACTTCTCCCTGGCGCTGAGGAAGACTATTCCGTCCGAGCCGTCGGCCTCGCCGCGGCTGCCCGTCTGCGGCTCGCATGCCGGGTTGTTGTTGTCGTCACTCGGAGCAAGGCGAAGAGCTAGAGGATAGGCGGGGCCGTCGGGCGGGTCCGAGTTGCTGGACCCCGGAGTGAGAGGACACGTTTCCTCGGAGCTGCACGTCTCCGGCGAGCTGAGGGGTTCGAGGTTTTCTGAAATGGGCGGATGCGTGGGAGGGGCCCGGTGGTGCCGCTGGAGTTCGGGGGTGGGAGGCAGGATGTGGAGTGACGGCGGAGGGTGCGGAAGAGCCGCCGGCACGGTAACGGCCACACTCGGCCAGCTGCCCAGCTTCTCCTCTGGTATGACCGTGGCGGCTCGGGGTCTGGGGAGAGAAGGCCGGGGTCCGGGCCGTGACTCTCCGGCTGATTTGGCAGAGCTCTCGGGTCCGGCACCGAGGGCCTGCAGAACGGCCACGCCCAAGAAGTGATGTAGGGAGGGGGAGTTGTTGTTGTGAGAGTCGGCACGGACCAGCAGGGGAGACGAAGTCTTGCAGAAGGACTCGGGGCGATCTGATAGGTCACTGTCAGAGTGGGAGCGCCACAACTTGTTGTGTCTTTGTTTGCTTCGGAGAAAAAAACAAACAAGAGTTGACAAGTGTTTAAAGGTCGAGATATAGAAGTAAGACAATAGATGGATGGAGAAAACAATGGTGCAATGACTAAGATCTGTGTGGGAACTCTACGGAAGTGGAAAAGCTACCTGGCCAGCAGGATTCCCTGATATTCCTCCAGCTGCTTCATGAAGGACGGGTTTGGCTTGGTGACGGTACGCCTCTCCTTCACGTAGTCGAAGGCCGTGTCCAGATCCCAGCCGTATTCCTTCATGGCGTAGGCAATCACCGTGGAGGCGGAGCGACTCACGCCCATCTTACAGTGAACCAGACACTTGGCTCCGGCGTTCCTGAGGACAGAAAGCAGCTTTAAAAGACAAACTCCAAACTCAAGAGCCACCAGAAGGAGACGTCCGTGTGCCGCGGTGACCGCATCCCTACTTGGCTTTGGTGATGAACTTGTATGTGTCGTTCCAGTATTCCAGCAAGTTGGTGGCCTCCTCGTCATAAACTCGAATGTTATGGTATTCAAACACTCCCGGGAAAAAGTTGTCAATTTCCCTGGTCACATTCAGGATGTAGCGCACTCTGCATGAGAGAGACAGAAAGGGAGACTGAGTCGCCGGATTTAAACTAAAATAAATATAAACACTGAAAGCACTTGTCAAACGACTCGATCTATTTAATATGGGAACAAAACGTTTAAACCAAAGCGTTCCAAAGAGATTTCGTGCTCTCAGATTTAATTACCATGATGGATTTGCTCATTTACTCCATAAAATGTACTCTCTTCACTCATTAACATTGAGAAAGTGACAGTGTGGTTTTTTTTCTTCTTGACTAATTACAGTTGTAGGATGCCTTAATTAGGTTATAAGCACCAAAGAGACCGGTCGCTTACCCGCTGTTCTGCAGCTCCTCCAGGTTGGAGGCGTTCCACTCAGAACCCTGCAGACAAAAAAAGCCCCCAAAAAGCAGCCTCCGTCAGTAAACTGGAAAACTATCCCGAATAATCAGGTTCCCCACACATTGTTCAGATCAAATGTACACAGTTCTCGGTTATTTCTGACTTAATATCAGATTATTAGTGCTAAAGGAAGGATAGAAGCACAGACTGTTAGGTGAAACATTCAGTCAGAGAGATAGGAAATTAAGCCCCCCCAAATTTATTCAGACCAGGAAAAATATGTGTATAAAAGTCCAAACAGTCTCAAAATTTTCCAGACAGCAAGGATCTTAAATATATATTGTAAACAGAAATCCTACACATAGCTCCTGAAATCTCACCAGGAAGACATGATCAAAGATTTCCGTAGGACTGTCCATCTGTCCCAAGATGACGATCATCTCGTTGTCTATGAACTCCTTAAACTCCCTCAGGTTGCACACCATCTGCATCTCCAGCTCTGTTCGGATCTGGAAAAGAAGAAAAACAACACGGGCTCTGTTGAGAAAAGACGTTGAACGGGTAAGGAACCAAAACGAGCCGATTCCCCTCAATGACATCCAGTGCAAACTTCAGAAGTCACAATTATTCTTAATAAAAAAGGTATCATTACTTTTGACAGGCAGTTTTTGGCAGCTAAAACTCTAAAGGTGTTGTCTTACCTCCTTACTGGTGACGTTCTCCAGGTCCTTCTGCATCATGATTTCCCTGAGGCGCATCTTGATCAGCCTCTCTGTGCGTTCCCTCTCTGTAGGCCTGCACACACAGATTTACATAGCTTTATGTAAAACCACGCAATAGAGACACACAAAAACAAAAAAGAACAGAGAGATCCACCTTCTGAGTCACAACACAGACCCACTGCCTGCTTCTGCTTGTTCATTCATTTATTTATTTTCGCGGCCTCAATGAGGCCGGTTGTTCCCAAAGAGAATCGCCACTTTGTCCCGATTCCCAGAAACGGCAGAGGGAACAGAAAAATCAGGGGAGCGCGACCCGTCGGCGAGTCCAAAACAAAGTGGTCTTGTTGGAAACGCCTGGCTCCGTTTCTAGCCGCGTTTAGCTTTTTGGTCGCTGCGTCGATGATACCAACCAGTGGCTCTATTACGTCTCCGGAGAGAGACGGCTCGGTTCATCTCTGTACTCTCCTTCTCATGTACTTTTTACAAATGCATTTTCGTTGTTTTGTTGTCGCTTGTCCATTATCAACAAATAAAGCTTAAGCTACTAACATGCAGTGAAACTTTAACCTAACAACAAGCCTTGACATGCCCGCAGGTCCTTAACAGTGTGATGGATATTGGCGAAGCATGGGAGAAGAAAAAAGAAAAAAAAAGAAAAAATGCCCTGTCGGTGAGAATGTCCAGTAAGTGACGACACAAGGGGTGGTTCTATTGAAGGGTGGAAATTTTATGTGGCTTCCTTGAAGCGGAGCTGGATAAGAGGCCTCCGGGTATAAACAGTAAAACCTGCGTGTCAAAGACTTAAAAACAAACCTCCGCCGGTTTTACAGGGAAACAAGCTGATGTGCCAACAATCGCCGTGGAGTTTTGACAACCGCCTCGTACGGGAAGAATAATCATGAACTCATAAAGCGCACGTGCAATTTGAAGATTAATCAAGGGCAGGCACACCTTAGCTGGGGGCGTTGACTATTTCTGTTTGCAGGTGGTAAACACAGAGGGTTTTTTTTTTTATCTCAGTTTTGGAAGTAAATGTATTTTTGCCCCCCCCTCTCTATTCCTGCCATTAACCACCCACCCAGCACTCCACCTGCCTCTGTCCATTCCCAGTCCACCTTCCACAGAGTCCGTCTGGGTTTCATCTTTTTTCCAAAAGTAAATCAAGCCAACTAAAGCCTCGGCTATTTTCAACACTCGAGGATCTGTGAGCAACAGAGTCGGAGAGAGAGGCTTCGAATAGGTGGGCCGGGCATGTGACTGGAGCAGATCGAAGGGGAAATTCCCTGGTGTTAAAGACATAAGGTGTCATTCCTTTACTGTCTAAGATAGCTGACAGGTTGGTATCAAGCATAAGGAAGGTGTGCTTATTTGAATGTTAATATGATAACCTTTTCTTACAAAGAGGAGATTTCTACCCGCTAGAAGAGGTCAAGCAATGCATTATCTATGAGTCCAATATACATTCAGCTCCTCAGAAGCACAGCTGGCTTTCCTTGAATCTGTGATGCAAGCATGTTCTCTGTTAACAGTGTCTTTGAAAGGCATTTACACGTGTCGGGTACAGAGTTCACACCGCTGCTTTAACAGCTCCCAGACTCTCTGCTGTTAATGAAATAAATTAACTGAGGAAATGCCTACATTATACAACACCCCTAAACCTTACTACGTTTTGGATATTATGTGCTAGACCAACGTGAATCAGTTTGCTGATATCTGAAAAGTGCGGCGTGCCTTTAAATTTAGCCCCTCAGACGGGATACTTTGCAGAACCACCCTTTAACTTTTAGCTCTGGCTGGAAGTTTAGGACTATCGCCCTGGTTACCGGGCCTGGGGATGGCACGCTCAGAGTTGTGCATAGCGCTTTGCTTCTGTTTTAGTCACATCTGAACAAACCATCTTCCTTCAACATGTTTGTAAAGCCCTCTTCATGAGTTTTTGTAAACTGCAAAGAGAACTTAATGTTTTCTTTTCCTTTGCCATGTTTCCATAGCGTGTGACTTAGGTTACATTCACACTGCAGGCAGAAGTGCATCAAAATCAGACTTTTTTTCCCCGCCATATCTCTTTTTCATGATAGTCTGAACAGCACACATCAGATTTTCTTTAAATGAGACCTGGTCCCTTTAATATGCGGTACTAAACCCGATGCATATCTAATGTTTTTAAAAGCGACTTCAGCCTGAAGGCTCATGTCGCATTAAATCCGTCTTGTACGTCGTCACTAATCGGCGCATGAGGAGGCAAACACTCAAACAAGCATCGCAGATACTCTGAAAATTCTCTCTTCGCCTTCTTTACCAATTGGATATATTCAAAATTCTGTCGCTCCCGACTCTGCAGGAATTGCCAAACTGCTGCACACAAACACTAACATCTGTAGCGCCATTTTTTTATTTCCATAAACAGAGCGGGTTGTGTGTGACGTCTTTTCCTCGGAGCACGCAGGCCGTGAACCGTTCACACTGGAGCGGGATTGCTGTCGCATCCCACCTGAGCTCTGGAATCCTGGCAGCTCCTCCAGAGCTACCATGGACCACTTGACTGTTTCTGTCAGTTGTAATGTGACAAAATGGAGAAGAAGAAGAAACATTCACGGTGTATTCATGTTGTTTAATGGCTCTAGATGAAATATGATCTAGAGCCATATATATATATATTTAAGAGTATATTTCAACACAAAGCCGCTGATTTAACCCACAGTCAGATCGGCCCAATCACCCCATAGAACGGTTCCTGTAAACCCCCTTTTCAGTGTCTGTGCTTCTCTTCTACTCACAGGTCTGTGAAGAGGACGGGTGAGTTGGCACGGTGCGACTCGACATCCTGCATGGCGTTCCATTCGTTGACACAAAACTGACTGGATGAGACTCGGCTCTGGTAGTAGCTAACCCAGGTCAGAAACAGGCTCCCTGGGTAATAGTTGTGGCAGCGAGCCACCTCGCAAGCTTTGTGCAGCGACTGCAGGGCCGACCTGGGGGTGACAAAAGGAACAAGATTTTTTTTTCTTCCCCTCTGTGAGCCTCCAGCTGGAGAACAAACGTTTAATGCTTCAACAACCAGAGGTGAGACTGCAACACAACTGTGGTTCAATGAGAGGATGTTGAAGTAAGAAGGGAGAGCGGAGCGATAACAAAATGAGGAAATGAGGAGGCTGCGTTGGCATGTGGATGAAAGCAGAGTGGAAAACGGAGAAATAGAGAGACCAGAAAGAAGAAGGGAGATAAGAAAAAAACTAAAGAGACAAAAAGGCAGGAGGTCAAAGTCAAAAAGGCCAACACAGTGTGTACATAAAACGTTTTGTCTTTAAAGAAAGAAGCTGCTCACCACATGGCTTGGACAGACACCGGCTTGAAGACATGTACCCTGTTCACTGTTGATACGCTAAAGCCTCTGCAGAGACAGAATTAACAGATTATAAGACAAGATGCCTGGTAAGCACTATAGCTTCTAGTAAGAAAAACAAAACAAAAAAAACAGTCCCCAGATGTCAGTCAGCTGCCCCTGGGGGTGGCGGTGAGAGGAAGCATGACATAGGCGGGACGACTTACCCGTCTCCATCCAAGTGAATCAGGGTGTCGCTCCACATAGGTAAAACCAGCCCCACTTTGCAGCAGCTGCAGGGAGAGATCAATAAAGCGATCACTAGTGAGTCCGACAGCCAGGATTTGGGACTGAAAGTGGCTTCTTTCGCACCATGAACAGAACGCACAAGGATATGGGAAACAGCTCTGATGTCACTGCCCATTCAACACGAGACTAGAGTCTCTGCTGAGCTGTCGTCATAGCGCTACAAACATAGCGGTATGCCGTTGCCCTCACCTATCCGAGGAGACAAAGTCTACGCCGAGCACGATGCTCTCCTCTGTATCCTGCCTGCCGTTGGTGGAGACCACCACCATGTAGCGGGTCACCTGAGGGCAGGCGCTCTCCAGACGCACAGCCTGAGGGGAAGAACAACACCAAAGAAAGATGGGAGCATGAGAAATTACTCCTTCTGTTTTGCTTTTGATTTAATACACCAGACCAGCTTAAAGACGCATTTTTAATCTTTTAGTCCCCTCCCACAAGTTTCTTTGTGACTGCTAAGCCGTGAAAGACGAGAAAATTCACTACCCCCTTTTCTCTGAGTGTTTTCTTGCATTTTCTTCTGCTTGGTTTACACCTGAGCCAAGTTTCAGTTCTTTATGCCGGCCAACAAAGAAGTGAAACCCGGTACTGACGTACACCGTGACTGATCATACGGCAGCCCGGCGACTGTGCTGGGCTGCCGGTTTACGAGGTCAGCTTGTGTGGTGCGTTACTGACCAGTCGGATGGTGTCCTCGGGCCGCAGCACAGTGAACATGGTCTGAAGATGTTGCTGGAGGTCGCCTGGAGGGTGGAGTGAAAAAAATAGAGAAGAATAAAGTTTTAGATATTTACCTTTAGTTTCAGTTTATTTTTGGATGATAATCCAAGGATTAGAAGACAAAGAGCGACATAACACCCATGACGGTGTGAGGAATGAATTCACAATAGTGTATCCGACACATTAGTCTATTTCTAGGCTGGGGCTGCTGACCTGTTTCAAGGTATAACAAGGTTTTAACAGCCCATGTTTTCCTTCCCTACTACGAATTAAAGTCCTTCAACGAGATGTCCCAGAAAGTACAGGAGTAGAGCAGTTTTTAGAAAAAAAGCACTTTGCTGCTCTTCCTGTACTTGCTGCTGCTAAGAGTGGCATTATAGTGGCAGATAGCCTGGCCAATCAACAAGCTTTTTTGAACCTGTTCTACTACCAGAGCCACCCTACACAACAAAACAAGTCCATTGATCCAAATCTAAAATTGCATCACAAATGCTACAGATTACATTAGTAAAGCTGCTGCAATAAAATGTTTATAACATTTTATTGCAGCACCACATGTGTGTAACTGCAAGTGTGGGTTGAATAAAACAATTACATTGTCGTATTCTTTTTTCTTCTGAATCAATAAACGTTATCGTACAGATATTTGTATCATTAGATGGGTTTAAATGTGTTTTTTCACTGAATTGATCCGTACTTTTGTACCTAATCAAAACGACTTCAGCTATCTGAACAAACTCCAGGTGCGTGTGTGTGTGCGTGTGTGTACACAAGTCTGTACCTGTATGCTTGTTCTTGCGCTGGCTGATACGGGGCGCAGAGTTGGACGCAGGGCTTTTCCCCCGGGGGAGGAAGAGGGCTGCACCTTTCACTGTGAGGAAACTCTCGCTGATGCTGGAACAGAGCAGAGCAGAGCGGGGACAAAAATGAAAACTGAAGCGCCACAGGATCTAATCACATCATGGATCTGGAACTTGAGAGGCCGTTAAAAAGATCAGAGCATTTGTAATCCCTCCGCTCTGCAGATGTCTCAAACTTCACAAAAACAAGATGAGGGAGACCGGCAGTAGGGCCAGTTCTGTCACGGGGGTGGGGTGGGTGGCTGGGAAAGCGGTGCTACAATGCGCCGTTCAACCCCGTGGGCCACATCTCCCAAATAAACAAAACACCCCCCCCCCCCAGCCCCCAACGTGAACTCGGAACACAATGTTCCCTGCTCCACAGCTGGTTCACACCGACAGCCTCTAACGGCTGCCAGGAGGGAGGAACTGGGAGGAGAGCTGGGGTCCGGGAGAGAGCCCTCCTCCACATTGACGTCTGGGAAAAGATAAGAGCCGGGCCGGCATTAAAACGGGGCTCGGTTCTTCTCTGACAAGCTTCATCTTGTTGAGTGTGACTGAGGTCACTGCATGGAGGAGGACACACAGTACGGTGAGGTCAGTGTTTTACTCTAAACTTAAACTTGGGAACGTGTGAGCCTCCCCCATCCCACGTATTAAACAGCTTGGAAGCCCTTCTTGAGGTCATGGCAATTATGGGACTAATCATCTTGCATTAAAGCTTTTGAGTAAGAGATTCCAATCTGGACAGCATTCCTGGGATTCCGGCTTTTACTCTGAAGACGTGATGGACGCAGATTCTACAACCCAACAACAAAAACAGCCGGGCCGTTCCGACTAAACCATAAACTTTTCCACACAAATGGGTTTTTGAGCCTTCCCCTCTATGCAGCTGTTTTGCAGAGCATTCAGCCAGCGGTGGCGCCATTTTCAACACGTCGAATGTCATTTGAGTTTAGCCTGCAGCTACCTCTCCATTCCAGACCAAACAGCGCTACCGAAGCAAGAGCGCGCTCTCATTCATTGGAGCGGGCCAACCGGTTCTGCTGGGAATAATGACAACAAGAATAAAAAGGTTAGTTTCGTAGCTTCGGGGGCTGGGAACTAGCAGGACCAAACGTGAAACAAGCGTCAGCTGTGGGGTGATGACGTCAAAGGAACACATTTAGAGCGCTTCTTGTGACGTACAGTGGGGCAAAAAATATATTTGGCAGCCACCGATAGTGCGAGTTGTCCCACTTAGAAAGATGAGGTCTGTAATTTTCATCATAGGTACTTCAATTGGAAGAGACAGAATGTAGAATAAATAAATAAAAAATCCAGAAAAATCAAATTGTATGAGTTTTAAAGAATTTATTTCCTTAATGACGCAGAAAATAAGTATTTGGTCAATAACAAACATTCAGCTCAATACTTTGTAAAGTTACCTTGGTTGGTAAGGTAAGGTAAATGGTTCCACTGTAGCTGGTATTGTGGCCCATTCTTCCAGGCAGATCTTCTCTAGAACTGGGATGTTTTGGGGCTGTCGCTGGGCAACACAGACTTCAACTCCCTCCACATATTCTCTATTGGATTGAGGTCTGGAGACTAGCTAAGCCACTCCAGAACCTAAAATGCTTTTTACGTAGCCACTCCTTCATTAGCCGGGCGATGTGTTTGGGATCATCGTCATGCTGGAAGACCCAGCCACGTTTCATCTTCAATGCTCTCGCTGATGGAAGGACGTTTTTGCCCAAAATCTCACGATAAATGGCCCCATTTATCCATTCCTTAATATGGATCAGTTGTCTTGTCCCCTTTGCAGAAAAACAGTCCCAAAGCATGATGTTTCCACCCCCATGCTTCACAGTAGGTATGGTGTTCTTGGGATGCAACTCAGCGTTCTTTCCCCTCCAAACATGATGAGTGGCGTTTATACCAAAGAGTTCTATGTTGGTCTCATCTGACCACATGACATTCTCCCAATCCTCCTCTGGATCATCCAGATTGTCTCTGGGAAACTTTAGATGAGCCTGGACATGTGCTCATCCATGAGGACATAGTGTGTTACTAACAGTAACCCTTGTTACTGTGGTCCCAGCTCTCTTCAGGTCGTTGATCAGTTTCCCCCCCTTGTAAACTCAGCAAAAAAAGAAACGTCCCTTTTTCAGGACTGTGTATTTCAACAATAATGTTGTAAAAATCCAAATAACTTTACAGATCTTCATTGTAAAGGGTTTAAACAATGTTTTCCATGCATGTTCAATTAACCATAATCAATTAATTAACATGCCTCTGTGGAATGGTCATTAAGACCTTAACAGCTTACAGAAAGTAGGCATTTAAGGTCACAGTTCTAAAAACGCAGGACACTAAAGAGACTTGTCTACCGACTGTGAAAAACACCCAAAGAAAGATACCCAGGGTCCCTGCTCATCTGTGTGAACGTGCATTAGGCATGCTGCAGGGAGGCATGAGGACTGCTGATGTGGCTAGGGCAATAAATTGCCATGTCCGCACTGTGAGACGCCTAAGACAGCGCTACAGGGAGACAGGAAGGACAGCTGATCATCCTCGCAGTGGAAGACCACGTGTAACAACACCTGCACAGGATCGGTACATCCAAATATCACACCTGCGTGACAGGTACAGGATGGCCACAACAACTGCCCGAGTCACACCAGGAACACACAGTCCCTCCATCAGTGCTCAGACTGTCCGCGATAGGCTGAGAGAGGCTGGACTGAGGGCTTGTAGGCCTGTTGTAAGGCAGGTCCTTACCAGACATCACCAGCAACAACGCCGCCTATGGTCACAAACCCACCTTTGCTGGACCAGACAGGAGTGGCAAAAAGTGCTCTTCACTGATGAGTTACGGTTTTGTCTCACCAGGGGTGATGGACGAATTCGTGTTTATCGTCGAAGGAATGAGCGTTACACCGAGGCCTGTACCCTGGAGCGGGATCGATTTGGAGGTGGGGGGGTCCGTCATGGTCTGGGGCGGTATATCACATCACCGTCGGACTGAGCTTGTTGTCATTGCAGGCAATCTCAATGCCTTGTGGTACAGGGAAGACATCCTCCTCCCTCATGTGGTACCCTTTATGCATGCTCAGCTGGACATTATCTTCCAGCAGGACAATGCCACCAGCCATACTGCTCGTTCTGTGCGTGAGTTTCTGCATGAGTGCATCAGTGTTCTGCCATGGCCAGCGAAGAGCCCGGATCTCAATCCCATTGAGCACGTCTGGGACCTGTTGGATCGCAGGATGAGGGCTAGGGCCATTCCCCCCAGAAATGTCCAGGAACTTGCAAGTGCCTTGGTGGAAGAGTGGGGTAACATCTCACAGCAAGAACTGACAAATCTGGTCCAGTCCATGAGGAGGAGATGGACTACAGTACTTCAAGCAGCTGGTGGCCACACCAGATACTGACTGGTACTTTTGATTTTGAGCCTCCCTTCATTCAAGGACACATTATTCTATTTCTGTTCACATGTCTGTGAAACGTTTTTAGTTTATGTCTTATGGTGTTGACTCTTTTAGTGTTCATACAAATATTTACACACCTTAAGTTTACTGAAAGTAAAAACAGTTGAAAGTCAGCGGACGTTTCTTTTTTTGCTGAGTTTAGTTCTGGGATGTTTCCTCACCGTTCTCAAGATCATGTGTACCCCACGAGTTGATATCTTGCATGGAGCCCCAAGTCGAGGGAGATTGTCAGTAATCTTGTATTTATCCCATTTTCTAAGAATTGCTCCAACAGTAGATCTCGTTTCACCAAGCTGCTTGCTTATTGTAGATTGGCTCATCCCAGTCTGGTGCAGGTGTACAATCTTGTCCCTGGTGTCCTTAGGCACCTCTCTGGTCTTGGCCATGGTGGAGGTTGGAGTCTGACTGTTTGAAGGTGTGGACAGGTGGCTTTTATACAGATAACGAGTTCAAACAGGTGCCATTAATACAGGTAACAAGTGTAGGATAGAACAGCTTCTTAAAGAAGATATAACAGGCATGTGAGGGCCAGAATTCTTCGTAGTTTGTAGGTGCTAAATGTTTTTTTCTGCACCGTTATACAAATAAATTCTTAAAAAATAAATACATTTAGAAGAATAATTATACAATGTGATTTTCTGGATTTTTCTTTTACATTCCGTCTCTCACAGTTGAACTGTACCTATGATGAAAATTACAGACCTCTCATCTTTTTAAGTAGGACAACTTGCACCATCGGTGGCTGCCAGATACTTTTTTGCCCCATTGTACTTAGCAGGATTTCTGAGGCAGTAAACCACGGTGGTGAATACATTTAGCCTTTGGCAGCAAAGGCGCACTCGATGAACCCGGATTCGGTTTGTCAGGTTTGTATTGCTTTATCCCCCCCAGAGGAAAGAAAAAAATGGTGCAGGCTGTCATTTCAGCTTACTGCCATCCACTTCTTTTCTCTTCCTGGGTTTTGCTGATAATCAGGAGACAACAGACACATGGGAGCAAAAACAAAACCACAGCTTTGTGCTGAGGTCATTTCCCATAACCCTCCCACCCATGACCCAGCTGTTTCCTCTCTCTCTCTCCTCTGTTGCTTGTGTCTTCATTTCTCATAAGTTTGTCCCACTTTTCATCTTCCGTCCTTTTCCCCTGTCTCTACTGTACAATCTCCCGCCATGGTCACTATCCTGACTAATGCACTGCACTCGCAGTCTAAACTGGGCAATGTCATTTGTAACGCAACACTTTTTTTTTACACCTGCAAAAAGAAACAGAAAGCGAAATGTAAGCTGGATGGTAGGAGAAGCAAAGGATGTGATGGACTCTCGAATGCGGTAGCTAAAAATACAGCAGCCCTTTAAAAAGTCCCAGCTATTGATAGGCGGTGTTCATCGGAGCGCAGTCGGCTTACTGTATATAGGAGCTTTTCTGTGACAGAGCAGCGCAGGCCAACTGATGTACTTCAGCACTGAGATTTGTTTTCTCTTTCATGCTGTAGAATGAGTGGCTCACTTGACTAAGTAGAGATGGCCTGAACAACTGTGGGCACTCCCATTTTGGCTTCATACACCTGGGACTCAAATACACCTTTCTAAAACTGCTGTGATTTTGAATAGCTCATGGTACACGTTCTTGTCCGAAATCTCTGTATTAATGCTATAGTATCTTTCATCAGACTGCGAGAACATCACACAGTCTCATGCCAAGCAGAGGTCAACAGCAAGTCATCCAGAGGGAGGAAAGGGGGCACCGGGTTCACAAAAAAAAAAAAAACTCTCCTCCACTCAGACATCAGCAGTGGGCTTCGAAGGGTGCTGGATAAAGTAAGAACCCCCAGTGGGTCCAGAGTGGGCGGGGCTTCATTGTGGCTTTGGACCAAAGTGAGGAGGGAGGCTTGTTAGGGCAATGGCCACAGACCCAATCCTCACTATGTAAGGACCACACCACATAGAGAGCAGATAACTGTGTGACCCCCTACCCCCCCCTCCTGGCTGTGGCCATATTAGTCACTCTGGAGAGGAGAGAGTGGGCTATATATAGGGCCTGGTTCTACATAGTGGGGGACTACTGTGGCGTTATGGGTTTGAACCTGAGGCAAATACAACCGAGGTGCATGTGCACATATACACACATACGCACGCACGCACACACATATATATATAGTTCAAATAACTGTAAAGAAGAACAAAAACTTAAAACCAAACTGGTTGTTAAACATCAGCAAGAGATAAAAGGACGAGTGTTTAAACCAGGTCAAATAGCCTCCATTAACTGTTAACAGTCTCCACAAACACACCGATTATTCTGGTATGTATATGCATCTGTACCCTTGCCCCTCCTTATCGGTGTGACCTGCTTCGCATCGATACTCCTCCCCCGTTCTCTCAGCTCTTCGTCAGCCACTCGTCTTGTCGTTCCCCTTTGCCCGGCTTGCCACCTTGATCAGCAGAGCTTTCAGTCGCTCCGCTATTTAAATCACAGCTCAAAACACATCCGTTCGCTGATTGTGGTTGCTGTACTGTCTTCTTATTTTACCATTTGATTCATTGTCTGTGTATTATTTTACTGGGTTTTTTTTTTGCCTTCTTTGTAAGGTGACCTTGGGTCTTGGAAAGGCGCCCTGAAATAAAATGTATTATTATTATATGCTCGAGAAGGTAAAGAAAATCGGAAAATCTAAAAGGAACACAGACCCTAAAGAGAGGCAGAGCAGTGGGACCAATAACCAGCAGGCTGAAGTGTTTCTCCAAAACAAACAAACACTTTCTACAAGTCCCTTCTCGGTTCCCTTTGGAAGGCGACGACACAAAGCCCACAGGTGAAGCGGAAGAAAAAAGGGCGTCATTAGTGTTTCTAAAATTGGCAGGATAACAGCGACGCTACCGGATGCACAGGACTTACAGGTAACACTTAACTCCAGGGGCAGACCCTGGGATAATAATTAACCGAAAAGGCGCTGGTTAAACGTAATTCCACCTCCACAGTTACGGCGCTTGAAGGAGGCGGGAGCGTCATGTATGTTGCTTAAAGTTTTTGCTTGAAGGTTTCAATTCAAGGCCAACGGAGAGGTGTTACTTGACACATTCTCCCAGAGTTGGGAGGAGAAGGGAGAGAACATTTGGAACCAGAAATGTCCACTAATTTACAAACAAAAGAACATATGTTACATGTTAAGTATGTCGAGACTGTGAATCTACAATGCAAAACAAAACAAAAACAGCCCATTTGGACCAAAGCCACTCTAGTTTCTTACATCTGCTGCTGCTTTGCAGGCATGTGACTGCCAGTGCATGGAGTGTCTTTGCACTCCCCATAAACAGTCCTTAGGCAAACTCACATTTAAAGAGAAAAAGAAAAAAAGCTAAAAAGCTGCTTGCTGCCCCAATAAACACCAAATGTCCAATTTTCTCAACCACCAAAACCACAACGTTATGCGTAAATCAGCTGAAAAACAATCTACCCTCGACTCTCCTCCAAACAACGAAAAAAAATTGTGATTCTAGTGAAAGCCCCCACCATCACACAAAAACCCCAATAAGCCTGAAACGAGTTTGTGCTGATAAAAAAAACAAAAAAACAACAACACCATAACCAGCTTTCAATTCTGCTGCGGTCCTATCTTTTATCGATTTCTACCGATCGATTTGTGGTTCTCCAACTTTGCAAAACTTATCTGAGCCCCGGCTCTGCGCGTGCGCGTCTTGGAAGTGTTATAACAGGGCTACTGGCCTTTTATCTGTTCTGAGGGAGAGGGGAGAGAGGGGAGGGGGGGGGGGGGGGGGCAGACCACATGTTACAAGTCAACTCGGATCGTTACTCCCATATCTCCAAACGAAAACAAACACGGAGCTCTGGCAGACGCAGCGGGACAACAGACAGGACTTTCGAATCGTTCCAGTCGCTTGGGATTTCGGTGAGAGCGACGGGGCAGCGGCTCGCTCGTCTCCAGGTGATTTTGGCCTCCAGGATACATGATCGAACTGAGAGTCACGGGCCAAGCGTCAACCCCGATTTCACAACAACTGTGGTCGCTTTCAAGATCAACCGACATCCTCCACCCACGGCCAAAACGAAGAGATGAGGAGCTGAATGTGCCCCTTGATAAATCTCCTGATGTGGCAATCAGATGATGAATGCTAATAAAAAAAAAAACTACAGTATTAGTCATGATAATCCGGGTATTGAGACTTGTTTGAGTCCCTTGAACAGGTCGGATGATTCATTCGACCTGCAGGGCTCCAATATGTCTTTATTGGGTCAAAGGGAAGCGGAGGGGATGAGTAAACCGTGCTGCATCACCAGGAAATCACGTCTGCTCTCGTATTGCAAAAGCTGTTACATGTAGAAGCTCATGCTGTTCAAATCTACGTTGAAAATCAGTGAGGACAAAAAAAATGGCAACCTCTAACTGTAAACGACCCAAATCTGTTCGTAACAACTAAGTGTTCCGTCCATTATTTAATTCAACGGGAAACTGTATGGGGGAGGGGCTCTGCAACTTTGAACTTACAGCTGGTTGATCTGATTTTTGGACACCACGGCGGCGTCGTCGTCGTCCCGGGAGTAGGGCACCATCTTCGCCCCGCAGCAGGAGCAGAAGCCGACCGCTGGCGAGCTCTCGGAGCCGGACACCGTACCGAGGGTCATACCGGTGGCTGGAGGGCGCGGGGGCCGCTGACGGAGAGGAGCAGAGGCGTCAAGTGCTCCCGGTCGGAGGAAAAGCTTCTGCTCCTCTTTCACGGTCATGTGCTCCGAGGGCCCGAGTGAGCGGAGTTATGTTGTGAGGGTGACGAAATATTCCCCCGAAACCAGAGGGGAAAAAAAACAAGAGAGAGTCGTAACTCTGTTGAGATAAATTAAACAGGGAGACTATATGTTGCGCTGTGTCTCCCTGTCGCCGACAGGTGAGTCGGGCCGTCCATAATTATCAAAAAAAGCGACCAAAAAGTCCAATATTAGCCTCGCTCCTGTGGCGTTTGGTCGACATAGTTCATCCCTGTTACGTCAGGCAAACTCCTCCGCCGAGTACGGTACTGAGACTTTATGACTTGGTTCGGGTCAACTCTCAGAGGAGAAGTCAGAAGAGGAGGAGGAGCATAGCACGGCACATGTGCTTTTGAGGAAAAAAAAAAAAAACGAGGAGCCAATGAGGAGACGAAGAAGGAGCAAAGGCCCGCCCACACCGAGCAGCGACTCAGCACAGAGAGAACTGATGAAGCGCAACAGCTCTTCACAAAGCTGGCTGCTTCCACCTGGGATTTATTACACCTTCCAGCTCCTCCTCTTTGACTCACTCTGTTCTTATCAGGAATAGTTTTTGTTTGGAGAAAAGCTGGGTAGTTTTATTGTACCACATGTCACATTGCTTGCTGATCTATGGTTCATTTAAGGGTCATGCTAGAAATGACCCAAGTGTTTTTGGGTCCTGGACTTTGACTGGGCCATTCTAGCGCAGACGTGTTTTGATATAAAGTCTCTTACCGTAGCTCTCACATAACACACATCTTTTGAAACCTTTTCTTTCAGGAATCCCATCGCAGCACATCACATGTTTGCTGTGCCCCCTGCATTGCTTGCTGTGGACATCAAATTGGACTTCTTACGCGTTTCTCTGTCAAAAATCGTTTCATTCCAAACCACCCTGCCAGGCTAGATGTGTGAAGTTCACAACTAGTGGTTGCCCTGGTGAAATTCTGCTCTGGGCTGTCCTTAACTTCAAACAGAAATGATCTAAAAAGATTTTACATCAAAAAATAGGATAGGAAAAAGGCTGACTTTGGCTATTTTTTTGATGCACAGAATGGCACCAATGTTACACTGGTTTGTGTGTGTGTGTGTTTTTTTTATAAGCCTTTTGTTTTTTTAGTTGTGAACTATGTGCCTCATTTGTTGCAGCCAGTCTGTATATCTTTATTGATTTTTTTCATAAATAGGGACTCATTCAATTAGCGCCATTCTACAAAATAAATACTTTTGCTCCTAAAGAGAAATTAAATGAAATCTTTTTTCACTTAACAATAAAACTACAAATTATAAAAAGGTATATTATACTCCCTCCCCCAGCTCTAGTTTGCCAACCTTTTGTGTTTATACTTTTATTTCTTTGATGATGAATTGAAAAATGCTCAGTGCGATGTTTGAAACTTGTGATTTTGCTTTTTAACATAACCCTAATGGACTCGTAGCTTGGGATTTTATTTTGGGATATCAGAGTAAAAAGGGGGATAAACACAAGTGCAAAACACTTTTTTCTCTCCATAAAAGTCCATAATAAAAATCCCATTTAAAAATTCAGAGCTTCTATAAAAATGTAAAAACAATCAAATTAAGGGGTACGCATACTTTTGCAAGTCACTGTCACCTATTGAGTATGTGACGATGTTACCAGCAGTTGATCGAGAGGGCTGGTAACAGAGGGACTCAATTGGGGATGTGATTATAATTATGATCATGTAATATAGCGAATTAAATCCACATGGGCTTTAGAGGTTGCACTCAGACTTCAGTTGTCCCTCCACCCGTTTTCTCACAACACATACACGTTGTGGTTTGGTTACATAAGGAGCGAGAACAAATGAGAAACAGACTCAGCTTATGGAGCAGTGAGTGTGTGCGACCCTGGATGAAGAGGAGAGCCACCAGAGCTGGAGATACGTTGCGGTCGTATCAGGACGAAGTCACGTATAAACCGAGACACTCCACGAGATGCCATGTTTGGTCTCCTTTTTAAAAAAAATCTTTTTTACATTTGATATTCCGCAGGCGAGCCAGCGTACGATGGTTTTATGTAAGCGGACAGCAATCTACAAAACGCAGTAAAACCCCCAGCCTTTCGTTATTTTCACACCAGTGTCCTGAACTGTAAACTGAAAGCATGTGCGCCAGATAACCTGTTGACTATGTGCTGGAGCTGTGGGCTTTCAGAACGTTGGCGCTCATGTTTGAAAAGAACCCACCGGTGACGTTATCTTCCAGGAGTCTGACCCAATAAAACGGAGCACCATTAGGAATGCTGATCTACAGAACCGCCTCGGTGCTTTCCAGGCTGCTGTTAAAGTTTCCTGTGAGGTCTAGCTCTATGAGCTCCAGGCCTCTTCAATCTACTTTTTGTTTTTATCTTCCTATTCTGACTAATTGTATCCAGCAGCCGCGTTATCTTGTCGTTTGGTGCATTACTCATGGCTGAAGATGGAAATCGCACGTCGAGATATGATGCGTCGTTGATACAGACAATGGCACAAAGCAGTTTTGTCACAACCGGCAAGTAACTTTACAACGCCGAAATAATAAACGGACAGAATCGATCAGTATAAAAATGCCTGTGAAAGGTTAAAGGGCAGCAATATTGACAGACTTTATTACTTCCACTGAAATCAGATCAAAGTGCCAATCACAAAAATACTATAATCATAAAAAATGTTTCCATGTTGCAACTGAGAATATCTGAGCACAAATAGTAAATCAATTTTTGACAGGACCTATGTGTTTATGCCACAGATAAAAGGAACTTCATATAAGAAAACTCTCCCCGTCGTCACACATCGGGTCTGAGACAAACTTCCAGCAGCGGGGTCAACATGCCTACACATACAAACACACACACATTAACCGATCCCGTCATGCGGTCTTGTTTAGTGTCATCAAATTTACCAGGACAGTGGAAACTTATTTTTCCTAGGGCTGGTAACATGGGAGCGGGCTGTGGTGTTTAGCCGAGTCCTGCGGGAACGGTGTTTCGCTTTGCCACTTCCAGGGAACAGGCCAGAGGCATTCAGGTCAAACGGTGCTCTGTGTGTGTGTGTGTGTGTGTGTGTGTGTGTGTGTGTGTGTGTGTGTGGAGAGAAGCTCCAGCATTCTCCTGCCTGATAAGTCAGTGATTGATGCCAGCTGTTTAGCATAACCCAGAGCTGGAGATAAGCTACTGTTGGCACCGCGTTGTACTATAAACACGCTCACCTTTGATTTAGACACACTCAATCTAAACAACAAAAGGGTTTGATGGCATGTTGATAAAAAATAAAAATAAAAAATGCTGAAACAGCAATTATGATTTCCAACGCTCATAAAGTGAGTCTTGGAGATGATAAACAAACCACAGAACGGCTTGGCACTGCAACATCTTAAGTTTACATATATACCAGTTAGTCATCCCACTCACTTCTGATATGGGATCTTAACCTTGGAGAACTAGAAGCCCTCAAGGCAGGCAGATGAAACAAAAACAACTAAAGGAAGGTATATACTTTGCACAGTTTTCATATTAGTAGTGATAAAACTTAGTAATTTTTTTAACGCATGCTTGAGTTTATTCATCTTGCTAAAATATTCATTCCTATTTTTTCACATCAACACCTTAAACATCATATTTTATTGGGGCTTTATCTGATACATCAACATAGTAGTGGGCAATATGAATGGTAGAAGGTAGAAATGATAGAAATTTAGCCAGTGGTAGAGATTTTCACTATTCCGGTCTACTGTGATTGAGCTTGTTGATGATGTCATCAAGTGGTGCCTACTTTGTATCAGGTACGTAAGGAGGATAATAACTATTGTTCAGTGTTAATTTTCAACTTTGTTTTCATACCATTTAGCTTGTATGCTATTTCAAGTATTTTCATTTTTATTTATGTTATTTTGCACAATAAATGTTCTTTAAATGGCATTATATACTGTTTTAAAGAAGTTGTTCTGCTGGTATGTGAGAATGTTCAAAAACATTTTGACGTATACAAACAGAATAAAAGATTATATCGCACTATAGACTTCAAGCTATGTCGCCAGCCTTAGGTCAACACAAAGCAGCCCAGAATTGGAAAGAGGAAGCAAAACGATTACAAGGCGAGACATCTGAAAAGTGTGGCAAGTATATGTTTTCAGCCCCCCTGCACTCTGATCACCAGACCATCAGAGACACACACAGTCACTCCTAAAGGCATCTTACGGAGACGAATTAACCTGACATGCATGTTTTTGGACCGTGGGAGGACGGTTGGAGTTGGATACGCCGGTCAACTAATCATTAAACAAAGTCAAGCTGTGTTTGGGATTTTATCTCAAGTGTAAATAGAGCCGGTCTGCGAAAGCCTCAGAGGTCTGATAGAGAACATCGGGGACTACAAGAAAAACAGCACATGGGGGGGCAAAGTTGTGGAGAAGTGCAAAGCAACATGTGGGGTATGGCACAGCTATGCACACTTGTCAAGAGACGCTAAACATGTGAAAGAAGGTGTTCAGACTTTGGCCTACATGCCAAAATTGTACGTGTGAAAGGAAATTAACAGTGCACAACAACCGAAACACCCCATTCCAACTGAGAAACATGGTGATGGCAGAATCGTGCTGTGGAAAGGCTTTTACTCACCAGGGACACCAGAAGAAAGCCTTTTAAAGGCTGCGAAAGACTTGAGGTAAGGGTAGACGGATCGTCTTGGACACAAGCAAGGGGTTCCTCAAGGAAAAAAAATAATAGATTGGGACACCACTGGCTTCGATCAAAGCTTTATCGATGTGTTAGAACGGCCCAGTCAAAGTTCAGGCCTCAATCCAACCGAGACTCTGACAAGATTCGAAGCCGACGTTAACAAACCATTCAATCTCACTAAGCCGGAGCTCAACCCCCCCCCCCCAATGTGCAAAGCAAGTAGAGACATCCCGCGGGAGGCTTATGCATGTGGTTATAATTTCCACAAAATACACTAGAGTTCATGGTTGCGATGTGGGAAATCAGAAAAAAAATAAGGGGTATGAATCATTTTCGCAAGGTGCTGCAAGTCTCAATTTGATCAACAGTTTGTGCAAACGTAACAGAATCCACTTTACGTAGAACTGCCGGTGTGGACAGCAATGGAGGGAGTGCTCCATTTTAAACTGCAGGTGCACTAAAGAAGAAGGACGGGAAGCTGCGAACGACAGAGGAATACTTTTCCAAGCCAACGAGGCATGTCTGCACACGAGGAGCTGGCGTGTTCGGAAGCCCTGCTCTGTCGGGGTGTTCGTTACTGCAGCTTGCTCTTCTTGTTCCGGCAGCTTTAAACTCTCGGCCTGACCGACCTGCTCCGCTTGGAGCCGCTGGACGACTCCCATAACATGGGTACGGAACAGTACAAAGACTTGTTAGGCAAGTACCTATGACTAAGCGGCTGACACAACGGCTCGGGTTTGTTTGTTGTGTTTAAAGCCAGGACCTCGTGATGCTGCAGGCTAAATATCTCTAACAAACCATGCTTATTGCTGTGGGCAAGCAGCTCTAATCAAAAAATATGATGACATGAATTGCATTCGCTTGAGGAAATGCTGGACGGCACGGACACAATGGATTCCCGAGGCGGGGGGGGGGGGGGGGGGGATCTATAAAACAAGGTGCAGCTTGGAGGACAGAAACGGTTTTCTTTTTTGGTTTTAATGTCACTTTAAGAACTGCTTACAAAACAGGTTACATATTACTGATGGAATTTATGCATGAGGTATCATATCACCCCTACACACTGGTGCATGTGATGGAACTTGCAATTTTACGAAGAGTCTTTATGCAAGTAGGCCACACAAGTGAGCCGAAGAAAAAAAAAAGACACATTAGCTACTTTGCTGAACCTTGAAAAAAAAGTCTAAATAAGTTGTTTTTATTAAAATGGCTGCAAAGATAAAGGGTCATAAATATGCCCCAAAAAAACTAACGGAGGTCATTTCCAGGAAATCCCATAATTTAAATTGAGAGATAATCTGAGGTGCTTTGGGCACATTGCTGCAGAAGTTTGTCCTCAGGGAGGCGGCGAGCTGGGAAGCAACTCTTCTGTGCTGCTGATTCCAGAAAAAAACTAATTCATTAGCTGCTTTCACTGTGCATCCAGACATTTCACATTTTTATCAGCCCCCAAAAAAAAGAAGAAGGAAAAAAAAAGGTGACGGTACTCTGAACAGAAAAAGCTTTATTCCCCAGCTCTGTCCTTGACAGTTAGTGTCAGCCCTGAAGTGGCAACAGCAGTGTGTGAGTGTCTCTGTGTGCGTGTGGGTAGGGATTCATTATTGCACTGCAGCAATGTTATACTTCAGTGGTGGTGGTGGTAGTGTGTGTGTGTGTGTGTGTGTGGGGGGGGGGGGTTAGAGACAGCTGTTCGGGTGTGTGGAAAAGAGACATTGACACAAAGAGAGGCACTGTGGGAGTCACTCAATAAAAAAAAAAAAAAACTACAGAAAAAAAACTCTGCACTGCAGGGGAAGGTCCCCCTCGATCTCAGTGGCCCCTATTGGCATCCAGCATCTATGTGAGGTGGGGCCCCGCACAGCGAATTAGACCCAAGTTCTTATGTAACACGCATTGGAGGTCACGCAGCAAGACCTTTGGCTGCACCCTGCTCTTTGGTAGAGGGAATCTGAAATGTAGAGCCGCGTAACTGAGCCAAATTGTAAAACACTTTGCAGTGTGTGTGTGTGTGTGTGAGAATACACTCTTCCAAAAAGGTATGACTTCAACAGATAATTGGGACCACATGGGGTTCTAAGATCTATCGGAGCAGGGAAAAGGAAGGATTGGAGTCAACAATGATCACACATTGAGTTCTACAGTATACGTATCGTTATCCGATATCGGCCCAAATGCCCCCATCCCCAGCCAACTCCTGAAACACGCGATATTGTATGTCACGATATTGTATCGACATTTAAAAGCAATGTATCAAGTTTTCATTTTTAGAATCTGAATGGAACCATTAATGATGACAGGAATTTTTGTAGTAAAATTTAAAGCATGACCGGTAGTTGGTGGCTGTTTTCAACTTCTTCGCTCCACTGGATCAACTAGATCTAGTAATAAAACTGGATGTGTTAAATATGAAACAGGTTGGAGTTTTTAGAATGCTGTGACAGCTTTTCTACTGTTAATTTCAGTTTTAATAATCATAATACATCGTCTTACTCATAGTATCGCGATATATCGTATCGTGCCCCCTGTATAGTGATACATAGCGTATCATCAGATTCTTGCCAATACATATCCCTAAATGGCAACAAGATGGAAATAAACGTTGGTTGTTAATAACGGTCCAATGGCGATATGCTGTACAGTGACCAACATCGGCCGACATAATGATGCAGATATATTGTGCATTCCCATACATTTATATTTATATGAAAGTAAATATAAATGTTTGCGTATTTGTGTAAATTTATGTACGGGCTCTCACTGTGATATTCAGTAAAAAAAAAATTTAAAGTTAGGAAAAGGTAAGATAATCTATTAAAACATTGATTATTACAGTTTCAGGATTAGAAAGGAAATCTAAAATACACACTCACTAAATTTGGAATTATCCCTTTCTCCTACTCTGCTTGGTATAGAGAAAAAATAGACTAAACTGATATAGATCTATGCGCCATAACGTGCTGTAAACTCTGGTCCGGTCGACACATTCTCTCAAATCGTAATAAAGGGAACTTCAAACTTTTTTTCTTATACGTTATTGCATTGTATGGGGAGTAAGGTCGCAATGCTACAGAGTATCATTCCTTCCTCAGCCCGATGCATGAGTGCAGAACGAACATTTCCCAGGTCTGACAGTTGGTGTACATTAACTCATAGGTATTAGACAGCATGTGACCGAAAGCATGCAAGTCTAAAGGAGCCTCCGCTGGCTCCTTTCTAATGCATTTTATTCGTTCGGGTGAATCCTTTAGTGTAAAGAAGTCTAATACATGAATTAAAAAAGGCAAAACCAAAAAAAAAAGAAAAACAAAGCTGATTAAAGAAAATACTCCAAACATGTCTTTTTCCAACTACGTTAACCTTTTAACACTAGTTCTTGCAGAGTTCAAGCTCAGAACAGCCCTGAAATACACGTATCTGCAGCATGCTGGGTTTTTAGAAAGAAGCTGCTGCAATTTTTTTCTGTTCAGTTTGTTGTCTACAACCTGCTGACCGGCCAGAAACTTTGCCCCCCCCCCCCCCCGAAACAGTGTTTTTCGGGGGGGGGCAAAGGCCTTGCCAATCGAGATGTTCAACTGAGCTCAGCATTTAGAGTTTTACCGTCTTATAGCATGCTGTATTCAACAGCACCTCCAGTGATGACTACAGTAACAAATGAGTTATTACTCATGAAAGCCCGAGACAATGAGATGAAAAAATCTAGATCATTAAGGCTGCGCCTCAAACGTCTACAAAAGCCCCTTACAAAGTCCAGGATAGGTCGCTCAGGCTTTGATGTTCCACTCCCTCTTTAATGACTGTTGCCAGAATTTCCCAGTGCTCTGACTGCGGGGCAGCGTTGAAAAATATCACATTTGCACAACTGCCAGTAAATGGATGTTGAGCAAAATCGAGAGAGAAAAAAGCAAATCTTTTCAAAGTGAAAGATCTGTCCGGAGAGGGCCGTGGCCCTGGAACACCAGAGCCACCCGGGGCAACAAAACAAAAGCGCAACAACCAAAAACAGTGTTGACGTCCCAGTCTTTTATGATCGCCTCGCTGCGCGCGTCAAAAAAAAAAAAAAAAAGAAAAAAAAAAAAGAAAAAAAAAAAAAGAAAAAAGAAAAAAGAAAAAAAAAGCACGCCCGCCGCAGCCGTGGGGCTGTATTATGCAAATCGACCACATTTCCGTGACGTCGGCAGGCCAACCAAATATTTACGAAACAAAGTGTGTAACAAAGGCGCCGTTTGTCCTCGGCGTGGCGAACAGAGAGCTATTCGAAAACGCTTGCAAACAGCTGTTACTCTGGCACAAATCTCTAATTACAATTAGGCCTGGTTTTCTACAACCCCTGCAGACTTTGTTCTATATTTAGATAACACAAACTTATGAGCCACATGCAGTTTTACATTAAAACACAGATCAGAAATACAGTGAGGAACATAAGTATTTCAACACCTTGCGATATTGCAAGTTCTCCCACTTAGAAATGATGGCCTGAAATTCACATTGTAGGTGCATTTTTACTGTGAGACACTTTTTCTTTTAATTCAGGAAATCACATTGGCTGATTTTTAAAGAATGCATTTGTATTTTATTGCTGCACATAAGTATTTGAACACCTGAGTGTTAATATTTGGTAGAGAAGCCTTTGTTTGCAATGACAGAGGTCAAACGTTTCCTGTAGTTCTTGACCAGGTTTGCACACACTGCAACAGGGATTATGGCCCACTCCTCCACACAGATCTTCTCTAGATCTGTCAGGTTTTGGGGCTGTGGCTGAGCCACACGGAGTTTTAGCTCACTCCAATGATTTTCTATTGAATTTAGGTCTGGAGACTGGCTAGGCCACTCTAGAACCTTGATAAGCTTCTTACAGAGCTACTCTTTGGTTATCCTGGCTGTGTGCTTCAGGTCATTGTCTTGTTGGAAGACCCAGCCACGACCCATCTTCAATGCTCTGACTGAGGGAAGGAGGTTGTTGCTCAAAATCTCAGAATGCACGGCCCCATTCATCCTCTCCTCAATACAGTGCATTCGTCCTGTCTCCTTCGCAGAGAAGCACCCCCAAAGCATGATGTTTCCACCCCCATGCTTCACAGTAGGGATGGGGTTCTTGGATGCAACGAATACTTATTTTTCCTCCAAACACAGCGAGTGAAGTTCAGAGCAAAAAGTTATATTTTGGTCTCATCTGACCACATGACTTTCTCCCATGCCTCCTCTGGATCATCCAGATGGTCAATGGCAAACTTCAGACGGGCCTGGACATGTGATGACTGGAGCAGGGGAACCTTCTGTTTAATGCATGATTTTAAACCGGACGGTGTAGAGTTCTACTGACAATAACCTTTGAAACTGTGGTCCCAGCTCTCTTCATGTCATTGACCAGCTCCTCCTGTGTAGTTCTGGGCTGATTCCTCACCTTTCTTATCATCAGTGATACACCATGAGGTGAGATCTTGCATGGAGCCCCAGTCCGAGGGAGACTATTCATTCAATTTTTGAAAAATTGCTCCCGCAGTTGATCTATTTTCACTAAGCTGCTTAGCAATTGCCCGTAGCCCTTTCCAGCCTTGTGGAGGTCTACAATTTTGTCTCTGGTGTCTTTTGACAGCTCTTTGGTCTTGCCCCATGGTAGAAGTTGGAGTCTGACTGACTGTGGGGTGGACAGGTGTCTTTATTGAGTTCAGACAGGCGCTTAGATTAATAAGTGGAGTAGAGGTGGACTTATTAAAGGTAGAGTAACAGGTCTTTGAGAGCCAGAATTCTTGCTGATTGCCAGGTGTTCAAATACTTATGTGCAGCAATAAAATAAATACAACATTAAAAATCAGACAATGTGATTTCCTGAACTTGCTGTCTCTCACAGTGGAAATGCACCTACAATGTGAATTTCAGACCCCTTCCATAACTTCTAAGTGGGAGAACTGGCAAAATCGCAGGGTGTTCAAATACTTGTGTTCTTTACTATAACATTATAACCACAAACGTGACGGGAACAGTACGGATCATCTCTTTACCGGGGAGCTTGTCGGTGAGTGACTAAACACTTTGTTCTCAAAATTAAGGTGTTAGAAGCCAGGGAGAAAAAAATGGACAGAGTAACAATTTGAGTGAGCATCACGAGGTTGAAATTGCGACGGATTGATCCATCTACTGGGTCAGAACATCCCACAAACAACAAGTGGGGTGCTTGACCCAGCGACAGGGTCGAGGATGAGTGACGCATGAGGGAAGCGTTCCGACAGACTGGAGGTACTGATGCTGCCTCCGACAGAAAGGTGTCAGTAGACGGCGTAGTAGACGGTGTGGGCGCTGCAGAAACAGTTTCCTCTGGGCGCCAAAGCAAGTTTGACAATCCAATCCGGCCTCCAGTTTTCCCCTACCTCTATCCAACCGAGCGTCCCATCCATATCACAGCGAACCAGCGCATGTAGTTGCATTCGAGCGGTCTGACCGCTCGTTTTCCTCGTTTGACACACACTCGTAAGTGCAACAAAACATTCTGGTCTTTAATAACTAAAATGAAATATGGTGTAAGAGTGAATAGTAAAACCACAATTGAATAATAATAATAAACTCAGCAAAAAAAGAAACATCCCTTTTTCAGGACTGTGTATTTCAACAATAATGTTGTAAAAATCCAAATAACTTTACAGAAAGTAGGCATTTAAGCTTACAGAAAGTAGGCATTTAAGGTCACAGTTCTAAAAACGCAGGACACTAAAGAGACTTGTCTACCGACTGTGAAAAACACCCAAAGAAAGATACCCAGGGTCCCTGCTCATCTGCATGAACGTGCATTAGGCATGCTGCAGGGAGGCATGAGGACTGCTGATGTGGCTAGAGGAATAAATTGCCATGTCCGCACTTTGAGACGCCTAAGACAGCGCTACAGGGAGACAGGAAGGACAACTGATCATCCTCGCATTGGAAGACCAGGTGTAACAACACCTGCACAGGATCGGTACATCCGAATATCAGACCTGCGTGACAGGTACAGGATGGCCACAACAACATCAACCCGAGTCACAACAGGAACACACAATCCCTCCATCAGTGCTCAGACTGTCGCAATAGGCTGAGAGAGGCTGGACTGAGGGCTTGTAGGCCTGTTGTAAGGCAGGTCCTTACGAGACATCACCAGCAACAACGCCGCCTATGGGCACAAACCCACCTTCGCTGGAGCCGACAGGAGTGGCAAAAAGTGCTCTTCACTGATGAGTCATGGTTTTGTCTCACCAGGGGTGATGGACGGATTCGTGTTTATCGTCGAAGGAATGAGCGTTTCACCGAGGCCTGTACCCTGGAGGGGGATCGATTTGGAGGTGGGGGGTCCGTCATGGTCTGGGGCGGTATATCACATCACCATGGGACGGAGCTTGTTGTCATTGCAGGCAATCTCAATGCCTTGCTGTACAGGGAAGACATCCTCTTCCCTCATGTGGTACCCTTTATGCATGCTCATCCGGACATGATCCTCCAGCAGGACAATGCCACCAGCCATACTCCTCGTTCTGTGCGTGAGTTTCTGCATGACAGCAATGTCAGTGTTCTGCCATGGCCAGGGAAGATCCTGGATCTCAATCCCATTGAGCACGTCTGAGACCTGTTGGATCGCAGGGTGAGGGCTAGGGCCATTCCCCCCGGAAATGTCCAGGAACTTGCAAGTGCCTTGGTGGAAAAGTGGGGTAACATCTCACAGCAAGAACTGACAAATCTGGTCCAGTCCATGAGGAGGAGATGCACTGCAGTACTTCAAGCAGATGGCCACACCAGATACTGACTGGTACTTTTGATTTTGAGCCTCCCTTCATTCAAGGACACATTATTCTATTTCTGTTAGTCACATGTCTGTGAAACATTTTTAGTTTATGTCTTATGGTGTTGACTCTTTTAGTGTTCATACAAATATTTACACACATTAAGTTTACTGAAAGTAAAAACTGTTGAAAGTCAAAGGACGTTTCTTTTTTTGCTGAGTTTATTAAAAAATAGTGTGATGAAACCCTTAAAAATGAAAAAAAAAAAACTAAACGAAAAAAAAACCATTATTTCTGATGTGCAGTCCCCCCCTAGTGGTGTCAGCGCGGACTTGCAGCTTTTTAACAAGATGTTACTCCAGGAACCTCCATGAACCCAAGAAGAAGAGAAAACAGGGAATGAGCTCACCTCCTGGGCTGGGAGCGGCGGTCATCCTCAGCACTCCCCGATTCCTGAGGAGGAAGAAGAACACAGAAACAGTTATTCAGGGCTTCCATCTCGTCATGTTAGGCTGTCAGGAGCAGTTTTTTTCCCCCTGAACCAACAAACAGTATCAGAATGAATAAAAACATTTAGGTAATCACATGCCTTGTCAGAGGCTGAATTACTCGCGAGTAAACAAGAGCTAAAGAGGGTGGCGGCTGGAGTGGAGTGTCAAGAGTGGAGTTTTTTCGGCAGATAAGACCGGGCCGGGGGTGGTGTGTTTTGAGTGACGCTCAGGGGATAAGGCCCAAACAGGCTGAGCATCCCTGCTGCACCCCCAACACCAAGCTCTGCCTCCTACTCCAAAATGCATCCATCCCGCCCTCCTCCCCCCTAGCACCACCACTGCAACCAGCACGACCCAACACTCACAGCTTTAATCCCATCCTGTTTCTGTAATCCCTCCAAAGGGGAAAACAAAAAACAGAGAACTTTCTCTTTCTGGCCTCAATTTGTCAACCATAACATGGGCCAAAGCGAACATAACAGGCAGAGGCATTTTTTCCCTCCTCTTTAAAAAAAAGGTCCAGGGTTGGTCTCAGCAGGACGGGGGGGAGGGAAACAAAATAAAAGATAAGAAGCTGGATTAGGTCAGCACGAGCTGAAGGCTCGACGTGACCGGGCCTGTTAAAGGCAGCCGGCAAACATGAGCTCGACACAAAACGCACAGGGAGGACCAGCGGGCCTGGAGCAGATGCTTCCCGTGCAAACGCACCTGAGGAAATGCATCTCTCAGCAGATTACAGAGGGATTTATAACACTGTTATAGGCTGATGGTACACACACACACACACACACACACAATGCTGACGTGTCTGTAATACCTGTAATATAAGTTTAGAACAACATCCCGTTAGAAGCTAGGTGTGATCTGATCACAACAGTTACCTTTGCCACCACACGTATGTGTAGGGAGCGGTCATATAGCCAATGGGGAGGAGGAGGAATCGAGCTGCTCCTAGGCAGATTGTGGCTGTATGAGCTAAACTACAGCTGTTTCAATTCAATTGAAAAATACCTAATTAATCCCAAAATTAAATGTTGTTGTAACTCATATTATCCACGTTTCTTCAAAGGTTTGTTGTAGATGCTGTTGGCCGTGGGGAGGGATGATCTCCTGTAGCGCTCTGCAGATCTGAAGAAGCCTCTGACTGAAAACGCTCTGTTGTTGTGACTGTTTCCCGAGGAGGATGCTCAGGGTCTATAATGTTCTTCGTTTTTGCCCACTAATCCCCCAGAAGGTCCACAGCATCCTACCTGCTTGCCCACGATCACACATTGCCCATAATAATCAATGGAAGAGATGGTTTGAACTTCCTCCTTTTCTCTCTCCTCTTTGCGCCCTGCTCTTGATCCACGGCGTCTCCTTTTCAACTCATTTGTCGCTGCAGATGAGGTATTATTTGAGCTTTTGAGATTTTACTCGGCCGCTCTCAGTCGTAATCCAGCTTGTTGCCATGGTTACGCATCATAACAAATGTCCAAAAGTAAGGGAAGAGAAGTATCAGCAAAAATCCTTTCGTCTATACGGCATTCGAAACCAAAGAGAATAGTTGTCAAAAAAAAAAAAAGTTATGTTTCTACCAGAAACTGAGAAATTAAAAGTCTTTAAAAAATGTAAAAAAATCTGAACGACAGTAACAGAGCTACTACAACATGCTGCTACCTTGAAAAGCGCAATTCCGGAAAAGTTCATCACTATCAGGAAATATGATAACGACCACTCTATTCATACCCAACATTTTCTGGATAAAGAGACACGTCCAAATCCAAACCTGTTAGAAGAACTTTCATACCTGCTCTGGCCAATTATTTATATAAATGTTCTACATTCTACCAATAGTGTACTGCGAGTAAATATGTTTATATGACTTCAATAAATAACAGATCAGAGCCAGAATAAATGGAAACAGGGGGTCCAGAGGTCGCGCTAAAATCTTTTGTTGTCGGTCATTTTGCCTGACAGCATCAAAAAAATCCGGTCATAATCAATTTTTACTCATCATTTTATTCAATGATAATAACATACTCAGTAGTTCATTTTCATTCATTTTATTTTATAATCTAATTATATGTCATATAATTATACCGGTTTGAATAATAATCCGCCAAAAGGACCGACACCCTTCAGATTTTTCTGTCACCGTTTAAAAAAAACAACAACAATAAAACGGTCAAATATGGAGAATATTCGGTTAATGCGACCCCTGAGGGGGTCAAATAAAGTTCTGGGTTAATATAAAATCCAAGTAAAGATTGAAACATATTTATCTACATTCTTCATTAATAATAAGTGAGAAGAGTTTATTTTTGTCCTAGCGTGCTCTCCATACAACCTTTCCTTCTGAAGAGTTCCTGCTCCGTCCTTCCCTCACTGTCTCATAAGAGCGCTCACATGGCTGCTCCCAACCAGAAATGGGTCTCATGACAAGCAGCTGGTGCCCTCCATGTACAACCACTTCTCTGCCTCGTGGCCTCGGTCTCCCACTACTGAAACGAACCCAAAAAAAAAAAAAAAAACTCCAAGCATTATTAAGCTTGACCCTAATGCCATTAAATGGGGCTTATAGTTAAAGAACTCATACTCAGACTACACCCGTTCCTTTAGTTTACGGCTTTTTAATCGTTCTCCCCACCAACACCTGATAAGTTCTACTAACAATATTTGCCAGACGTGAAAAGCAACAGTGCGCACTCAAACAAGAACCTTCTCACCGCTTTCTGCTATTCTATCACTGAGAATGTAATCCCAGTTCCCTTCATCTGCTGGTTCAACTCCATCGGTGTGAGAAAGAGAAATCGGCCTCGTCAACACCAGAGGTACGTCCAAAAGTATCGAACATCCAGTTCTAGCGCATTTTTAAATGTTTTAAACAACGAACACGGAACGTTTTATTTTTAGCAGCACTATTTATCAGGGATGTAAGAAAATATCGATACGCTGATATATCGGTATAAAGTGTCAATTTATTTTATTTTATTTTTAAAATTTGAATGGCACCGTTAATAATGACAGTAATCTTTGTAGTAAAATTAAAAGTATGACCGCTTGTTGGTGGCTGTTTTCACTTTCTTCGTTCCACTGGATCAACTAGATCTAATAATAAAACTGAAAGTGTTAAAAGTAGGAAACAGGTTGGAGTGTTTAGAATGCTGTTAAATTCAGTTTTTAAAATCATAATATACAGTCTCATAGTATCGCAATATATCGTATCTCCCCCCTCGTATTGTGATACGTATCGTATCACCAGATTCTTTCCAATACACATCCCTACTATTTATAGCTTCTTATCCACTCTGGATGACATTAGCTGATGCGTTCGTTTGTCTTGGTGTGCTGCTGCTCTTTGGCCGAATCCCGTTTTACCCCTTAGCCTTCAACTCCGGGCTCCTGTGGGGTAGGACGCCCCATTTTGTTCTGCGAAACAGGGGGGAGGGCTGAGGGGCACGGCACTTATAATGAAG